>CAUYRT010014252.1:0-36803 GCA_963574885.1 Lepilemur ruficaudatus
GAGGGGACAGGGAGGTGCTGTGGGTATGTTAGGGAGGATCCATGTTCAATTTTCATTAAGTTATTACCATGTTCATAGATTCTAGGAGTTGATATTTATTTCAGATCTAAAGAATGTGAGACCACCACCCCGCTGTGTCAAATTTTTTTTTTGTTGAGAAAGAGTCTCACTCTGTTGCCCAGGCTAGAGTGCGGTGGCGTCAGCCTAGCTCACAGCAACATCAAACTCCTGGACTCAAGCAATCCTCCTGCCTCAGCCTCCCGAGTAGCTGGGACTACAGGCATGTGCCACCATGCCCAGCTAATTTTTTCTACATATTTTTAGTTGTCCAATTAATTTCTTTGTATTTTTAGTAGAGATGGGAGTTTTGCTCTTGCTCAGGCTGGTTTCGAACTCCTGACCTTGAGTGATCCTCCCACCTCAGCCTCCCAGAGTGCTGGGATTACAGGCGTGAGCCACCACGCCCTAGCCTACTTTTGTATTTTTTAACCATGACAATAAGTTGCAACTATGAATTGTAATAGAAAGGAAGCTAATCAATACATAAAAAACTAGGCTTACCTTAAGTAAGTTTTCCCAAAATTTTGAATTTACCTTACAAATAGAGGTAAAAAGGCAAAATATCTTACCCCCTTGAGGAAAATGGTATAAAATAACAGATATTTGATAATTACTTTTACTTTAATAATTATCTCTACTTTTACAACAGTACTACATTTTTGTATGGCTTTATTAAGAGAGAATTGGCATACAATAAAGAGCACATGATTAAAGTGTAAAACTGGGTAAGTTTTGACATATGTAAATACCCTTGAAACCACCACCATGATGAAGACATCGAACATACCCACCATCTGCAAAAGTCTGCTTACACCTTGTGATAATCCCTCACTTGGTTTCCTGCCCGCACCCCCTTTCCTTGGGGCAGCCACTGCCCTGTTGCCGCCACTATAGGTTAGTTAAGCATTAATTTTAATAACCTATAACTAGACCCAAATAATATTTTTTACTGAATTAATAAAAGAGTAGTTTTGTTTCTTAACCGGAAGGCAAAGTAGTAGTGCCGGAGTGAGGAGGAAGATACACAGGTCATTAGAAAGAACTCTTAATTGAGTAATGATTTTGCAGATTATTTTTCATACTCCACAGCCTAATGCTAATTGGATTAAAGATTCAAGAATCCAGGAAAAGAAGTAAAAGAGGAGGTGTGTTGGTTTTAATAAATAGTGGGGTTTTTTTCCTATCTCATCTATCAGCTTGTTTCTAATTAATAAATGGATTTGCAAAACCTGGCCAAAATGGAGCTCTCCACTGATAGATGCTCAAATAAGCCGCATGTTGGAGTTTTATGTCAGTAATAAATAAGGTGGATTGTTGCAAATGACATTAAAACACTGCCTAAACTCTCTACCTTATGAAAATACAAGTTCATTCTAACTATTATTACATATGTAAGAATTATGGATGTAAGACTGGCTGATAATGCTAAAAACCATAGCAATTCAATTTTGCTGGTTTGTGGAACTGTGTGTATATTTTGTACTTTGTTTTGAATTCAATAAATATTTTTATAATGTATATATAATAAATAATTTATTTCTATCCCTCTCTAATGTACATTATTCTGTTGAACTTGAAGGTAGGCTTTTGCATTTGAGAGTGTTTTTGTAAGATGTGATATCTAAAATAAACTCAACACTCCATTTTATAAACAGCCCATTTTTCATTCTCGTGACATTGCCAAAGGAAAATGCTGTACATTGAAACATAAAACAAAAAGAGGCCCAACTCAGTTGGAATTATAATATATGTAGCACTAATGCTACTTATTGATTACCACAGAGGTGTTTGCCTTTGCTTTTTGTACCTCTTCCACTGTAGAGCAAAAAACAGAAATACAGTATTTGTGAAAGGCGGTTACACTAAAATATTTTCGTGTGTTGAATGCATATTCCACACTCTCATAAAGCAAATTAGTCTTTCATGGTGAGTGAAGTATGAGTTCTTCGGGCTATGTGCATTTCAACGCTTGAAAATGCTTAGATAATTTTAATACCAATAAATTCATGTAAGATTTGTGGCTTAATATATATTTTATACATGGGTTTATATGTGAATTTTAATTAAATATATTCCAAGTAGTCTATTAGTTCCAATTACTGTTTACATGGTCTCAAAGATATGGCAGTCACCAATCTAATTTTATGACTTACTAAAATGTTTTATTCATATATTTCTGGTTTAAAAGATACAGAAGTATTTCCAAATTGATTCACATATTTGAAACACATTTTTTTGAGCACTCTGTCTATAGCACCAGACTAGAAATCAAGGTGTATTCAAATGAAATAGTAAATAACAAAATGAGAATGTGCCGTTAAGGTAGGCACACAAAATGAACATAAACCAAGGGCTGATAGACACAGGCACAGATGGTAAGTCCTAGGTAAGTCCTAGATCAGTACTGTGCTTATTCTACTTGCTAATACTGATAATTGAAAAGATACTGCAAGTCCATCTTCATTTCTAGTTTCAAATATGTTAACAATTTCCCTGACAGTTGAGGCCAAAGTAGTTTTGATTTACAAATGAAATAGTTCTGTGGATCTGTAGATTTGATTTACAAATGAAATGTTTCTATGATGTGTCTGCCCTACAAGGATTTTAAATGCTAGGGTCTTCACCTCAGACAGGCAGGAAGCCAAGCAAATTTAACTCAGAAAATCCTGAGATTCTGAGGTGGGAGGATTGCTTGAGCCCAGGAGTTTGAGGCTGCATCGTGCTATGAGTGCACCTGTGAATAGCCACAGTACTTTAGCCTGGCCAACATAGCAAGACCCCATCTCTTAAAAAAAAAAAAGATCCTGGGATTCATTCACAAAAACAAAAGAAATGCTGGATTCTCAGGAAATAAAATTATAATACAAATTCTTTTAATTATAATTTCATATTTATATGTAATTTATATCTCCTATAACAAGTTTAGATTTAGCAAACATGCTTCAAACAAATGAACAACTGCAATTCAATGTACTTTCTTTTCTTCTGAAGTTAAAATCTGTGTTTCGGTTAAAGCCCCAAATTTTTAACAAAGAAACAGTTGATTTCCATCTATCTCTTTCAGAGATTTATGTGTTGCTTGGGAATTCTATTGTTTAAATGTTGATTATGAGCTATTTAATTACATTAAATAAACTGAGAAAGCATGTCACAAACTGGTTTTAGCAATAGCTATATTTTTACATCTGTTTTTTGAAAACGCTGGATTAGATATCTATATTTTACTTAGTAATACCTCAATTTCCTCAATAAGTAAGTCACTAAATTGAATTTATAGTTTATTTTGTCTTTCCTCCCATCAAATTACATGAATAAGAAATACTGTGGTCTCATAACATAATTCTATTTCCAAGAGAAAGAACATGCAAGTCTACAGAATAATAGTCAACAGTGATTTTGTCAAAATATATTTATTGAGTACCTACAGTATGCAGAGTACCATAGGGGTGATAGATAATACATTTTGTTTGATGTTCTTGCTTTAAAGAACAGTACACTTTAAAAAAGAGAGAAAGAGAAGAGTCCACTTTAGGCAGGAATCCACATTTAGGCAAAACAAATAGAAAACATGTTTTCTGATCTTATATCAAAGGTTGATTTGGTGGATCCATATACACCAATTTAGGGCCTTTTCAAAGTAACAATGTTAAAAATGAATTGCAAGCCTCAAAAATTGAGGGTGTGAGTGGTAATTGGATGGTATGCCCAACAAGGCCAGATAGAGCACAGAGAGTCTACTGTCTTTGAGCAATGGACAGCTATTCAAGGGTTTCAAAGCAGGCAGCAGCTTTCTGATAAGACTCTGAGTTTAGTAACAGTATCTGACTAGAATGGAGAGTACAGATCTGAGAAATGCTAAGGAAATACCATCATCAAAACATGGTCACTGATTGAATGTGAATGGTGACAAAAGGCTTCCAAGTTTCTTGCTTGGGTGAAGAGGTGGATGAAGTTGCCTCCTCTTAAAGAGAGGAGCCAGAAGGAGAATCACACACGGAAGGGAAGACATGGGGCTTTTGTTTGTTTGTTTTCAGACAGGGTCTCTCTCTCTCACCCAGACAGTGGCAGCACAGCTCACTGCAACCTGGAACTCCTGGGCTCAAGGGATCTTCCCTCTTCAACTTTCTAAGTAGCTGGGACTACAGACATGCACCACCACACATCTGGCTAATTTTTAAATTTTTTGTAGAGACAGGATCTTGCTATGTTGTTCAGGCTGGTCCAAACTCCTGGCCTCAAGCGATCCTCCTGCCTCAGCCACCCAAAGTCCTGGGATTACAGGCATGAGCCACTGTGCACAGTCTGAATATGTTGTGTTTAAAGTAATTTGGGGGACTTCAAGATGAAATGCCCACTAGTCAGTCTGATCCTTTGGAACTTCAGGGAAGAAATCTTTGCTAAGATTAAAGATTTGAGATTCATTAAATAAATGAGACTCATTAGCATATATGTTGTCACTGAAACCATAAGAGTGGATGAAATTGCACAGGGCACTCAATAAATGGTTATGGGTCTAATGAATAAATGAATAACAGGAAAAGATTAAAAGAGAGAACTAAGAGGTCAAATAAGAGTTTCAAAACAATAGAGTAAGTGCCAGGATAAACTGCTCCCACTCCGTAAGTTTCCCCGGAATAGTCTTTGGTCATAGGAACATATAGTTATGTAACTGAAACTAGCTATTTCAGTGGATTGTGAATCCACATTGTCATGCAGCTCATGGACCCACATTATTAATGAAACGCGAGGTTACCCCTTCAATTTGCTTTCTGAGAGAAGAAAAAACCTAACATGAAGGTTGAGAGGCACTATTAAACGGCAGTTAAGAGCATAAACTCCAGGGCAGTGATTCTCAGCCTCTTTTTCATTATTGTCCCCCAGGAGACTTTTCAGACATATTTTTCTTAACCAATCCCTTCTCCCCCATGAAATTTTAATACTGTTTATATACTGTGTATCTGTTTACACACTGTGGCCCTTTGGAGGGCCACAAACCATGGTAAGATCTAAGATTTATTTCTACCCCCTAAAAACCGATATTCACCTTCACTGAGCATGTGCACACTCTGAGACCCATGCTGCCCAGATTCAAATCCTAGCTGTACTGCTTATTAGCTGTGTGACCTGTGCAAGCTATTTAATCTCCCTGGGCTCCAGTTTTCTCTTCTGTAAAATGGAGATGATAATGGTACTGTCCTCACAGGAATGCTGTGAAGATTAAATAAATTCATAGGTGTAAAGTACCTGGCAGGCCTAACAGCTGCCAGGCCTTCCTACCTCATATGTATCTTTCTCTCTTCTGTCTCCTTATTCTATTTTCATTTTACTTTGTTACTGCATTGGTCTTTGTGAATGGTCACTTCGTGTTTAGTAATTTTGCTGTTTATCATTTGGAAAACATTTTCTTTTTAAAGAGAGGGTCTTGCTGCACTGCCCAAGCTGAACTCTGTCTGCTGGCCGCAAGCAATCCTCCTGCCTGAGTCTCCTAAGTAACTGTAAGTACAGGCACACAACACCATGCTTGGCTTGGAAAACATTTTATCATCAATTTTACCAATGATAGTTTTTCTTCTCTTTGATATTTAAGAATGACTTGACTTCGTACCAGTTTTACTGAATTGTGTTTAATATAGCTATATTTTAGAAGAAAAAAATGATTTTTTTCTCAAAAACTAGGTATCAAAACAAAAATACTAACAAAAAAACTAGGTACCAGTATTCAAAGGCTCTGATTTATTTCCATGTCTTGTATTTTCTGTTTTAGCCTAATGCCTAGACATTAATTATATACAACTGTTACCAAAATTCTGGATAAAAACAGAATTATCTGGTATACTCCACTTAACTTAAAAATTGTATCCAGATGTTTAGCGTTATATAGCCACTGTTCATTACATGTGTGGAAGTTGGTCAGGTATAGAGTGAGCACCTGCCCTTGGAGGACACCCATATTTCAGGATCACAGAGCACTCCTAGGAATTTTCACAACATAGTAAAGACTACTAGGACCTGTGCATTTGGGCACATGTCCCCAGACCAGTGAGCCATATACCCAGATATATGATATCTCCAGTTTGCCCGGAGGTAACAATGTTTTGCCATAAATTTCACAATTGGTCTTAGATTGTCAAAATACTACATGCATAGCACAGAACTACTAAAGGCTTTAACTATCAGTTTTGATAATGAAGAAGCAGTGGCACAAATTGCTGAACCAGAGTGTAAATTAAATTCAATCTACTCAAAACATTTATTGAGCACTTATTACATAAGTGTGGTGTACAAAGATGAATAAACTCACATCCCTGACACTAAGCACACAAGGGGGAAAGGTATGTATAAAAATAATCATTATAGGCTGGGCATGGTGGCTCATGCCTGGAATGCTAGCACTCTGGGAGGCTGAAGAGGTAGGAATTGCTTGAGCTCAGGAATTCGAGACCAGCCTGAGTAAGAGTGAGAGCCTGTGTCTACTAAAATAGAAAAAATTAGCTGGTCATGGTGGTGCACGCCTGCAGTCCCAGCTATTCGGGAAGCTGAGGCAGGAGGGTCGCTTCTTTCTACCTGGAACACCATTTCTACCACCTTTTCACCTAGGTAACTCTTGTTTATCTTTCAGACCCCATTGCAAGTGCCACTTCCTCAGGAAAGCCTTCCTGGCCTCTCTGATGAGTTCAAATCCTCTAACACAGGCTCTTAGACCATTCATTTGTATGATCACTTGATTAATGTCTGTCTGTCCCAGTGGACCATAAGCACAGCAAAGGAAATAATCAACAAAGTGAAGAGACAACCCACAGAATGGGAGAAAATCTTTGCAAACTATCAATCTAACAAGGGATTAATAACCAGAATATATAAGAAGCTCAAACAACGCAATAGCAAAAAGAAAAAAAATAATCTGATTAAAAAATGAATAAAAGATCTGAACAGACATTTCTCAAAAGAAGATATACAAATGGCTAACAGGTATATGAAAAAGTACTCAACATCGCTAATCATCGGAGAAATGCAAATCAAAACCACAAGAAACACCATCTCACCCCAGTTAAAACAGCTTGTGTCAAAGAGACAGGCAATAGCAGATGCTGGTGAGGATGTGAAGAAAGAAGAACCCGGGTACACTGTTGGTGGGAATAAAAAGTAGTACAGTCACTATGGAGAACAGTATGGAGATGCCCCCAAAGAACCAAAAATAGAACTGCCCTAAGATCCAGCAATTCCCTACCAGGTATATATCCAAAAGAAAGGAAATCAATATATCAAATGCAGCAATGTATCTGCACTTCCATGTTTATTCACAGTAGCCAGAATATGCAATCAACCTAAGTGTCCATCAGGGATGGATAAAGAAAAAGCGGCAAAAACATACACTGGGGAAAAGAATCCCTATTCAATAAATGGTGCTGGGAAAATTGGATAGCCACATGTAGAAGACTGAAACACAATCCGTGCCTCTTACTACTCACAAAAATCAATTCACAATGGATAACAGACTTAAACCTAAGACATGAAACCATAAGAATTCTAGAAGAAAATGTTGGAAAAACTCTATAGACATCGGCGTAGGCAAATAATTCATGAAGAGGATTCCAAAAGCAATCACAGCAACAATAATAATAAATTAATGGGACCTGATCAAGTTAAAAAGCTTCTGCACAGTCAAGGAAACAATCATTACAGCAAATTGACAACCTACAGAATAAGAGAAATTATTTGCCTGCTATACATGCTATAAAGGGCTGATAACTAGAAACTATACAGAACTGAGGAAAATCAACATGAAAAAATCAAACAACCCCATTAAAAAGTGGGCAAAGGACATGAACAGAAACTTTTCAAAAGAAATAGTCTGTTGGCCAACAAACGTGAAAAAATGCTTAACATCTCTAATCATCAGGGAAATGCAAATCAAAACCACAGTGAGATATCACTTAACTCCACTAAGAAAGATTTCTATAGAAAAATCCCAAAACAAATGTTGGCATGGATGTGGCGTGATAGGAACACTCACACACTGCTGGTAAGACTGCAAACTAGTACAACCTCTATAGATAGTAGTATGGAGATACTTCAAAGAACTAAAAGTAGAACTACCATTTGATCTATCAATTCCACTACTTGGTATCTACCCAAAGGAAAAAAAGACCTTCTATAAAAGAGACATCTGCACTCAAATGTTTACAGCAGCACTATTGACAACTGCAAAGATGTGGAAACACCAAAGTGCCCATCAATACATGAGTAGATTAATAAAATGTGGTATATGTATACTATGGAGTTCTACTCAGCCATAAAAAAAATGCAAAAGTACCTATTGTATTATCCTGGATAGAGCTGGAGCCCATTCTACTAAGTGAAGTAACACAAGAATGAAAAAACAAATACCACATGCACTCACCATTACATTGGTATTAAGTGATCAACACTAATATGCACATATTGGAAGTAACATTCATTGGGTATCGGGCAGGTGGGAATGGGGAGGAGGGGATGGGTAAATTCACACCTAATGGGTGCACTGTGCACTGTCTGGGGGATGGGCATGCTTGTGATCTGAGTCAGTGGTGCAAAGTCAATTTATGTAACCAAAGTGTGTGTAACCCTGTAATACTCTGAAGCTTAACAAAAAATTGTAGTGGTGGCACACTTGGTCAAGTTTTTGGCAAAAATCATTAAGCATTCATTTCTCAACAAGCAAGAAATAGAAATACAGGATAAAATAAAGGACACACAGTTAAGTTAGAACAAATTTTTTAAAATATTAGTATATTCCATGCAGTATATACTAAAATATTACTAGTTCCTTATTTGAAAATTAAAATTAACAGGGTGCCCATATTTTATTTATTGTTAATAATTTTGGCAACCCTAAAGAGAAAAGTTAATGAAAGTTTGAAATTATAAAACAATAAAAATATTAAAAAAGAAAAGCAAGAGAGTAACACATAAAAGTCATAGAGTTACTACATAATCATTTTACAAAAATATGTTTTCAAGAGGTATACACTATATTTACTAAGCAGGGGAAGTTAATATGTGAAATAATTTTTTATGTTATCTTTTAAAATCATTAAGAAAAGTAACCAAATAGGTGAAAGAGATGATAAAGCAATTCAGTAAAAATATGAATGGCTATTAAATATTAATGTGATCAATCTCCAATTCCATTCATAACTCTAAAAATTCATATTTATATTTTAATTTAAGTAATTATGCTTAGGCAGAATTTGCATACATTAAAATTCAATGTAAAATTGTAAAATTAGATCTTAATTGTACAATTTAATGAGTTCTGACAAACACAGTCATGTAACTATCAGCACAATTATGATACAGAAAAATTCCATCATCCCCAAAATTCCCTCATGCGATTTTGCAATAATTTCTTCCCACTAGCCCTGGTCTCTGGCAATCAGTGATATGCTTTCTGTCACTGAAGCTTTGCATTTTTTAGAATTTTATGTAAGTGGAATAATATTTTATGCATAATTGTGTTTTGGATTTTTTCCACTTAGCATAACTGTTTTTAAATTTATACATGTTGGTGTATATGTAAGTAGATCATTCTTTTTCAGTACTGAGCAGTAGTCCCTTACATATACAATAGCTACATATTTTTTAATTAAGAAAGTAATGTGTTATTAAATGTCAGCTCAATAACCCTTTTGATTTATTACAAATAAAGAATAACATCATGTATTACATCAGAGGTAGAGAACCTACTCATGTTGGAAGGCTGCATTAATTTAGCTATAATCAAATAAGGCTGTATTCAAGAAACTTTAATTAGATATACTTAAAAATATACATTATTTTGTAAAAATCTAATGACTAAGTACTTAATAATTTCAAAAAATGAAAACTATTTGTTAATTTTGAAGTTAACTAAACTTTTAATGGCTTTGTTGTGTCTACTTTTTGTTGGAAAGCATTTGAATATTTGGTCGCAGCATGGAGGTCCAGTTTCAGTTGCTCCTCTAGATGCGTATCAGTCATCTGTGACCTTAACAGCATCTTGATTTGGGTTAGGTAAGAGAATGTGGATTCACAGCAATAAGTAGTTGAAAAGCAAGAAAGCATTTTTCAGGCATGTTGCTGAAGGCGTGGGCATTCTACTGCATTTCTCCATATTTCAATTGGATCCTTCTTAGCATTAAGCAATGACTTTAAAATGCCACCTACTGAAAGCTCTATCAATTCCATCTGTAGTTTTTAGGAGCTTTGGTGACATCAAGAAGGTGAAGCTGAAATGCTAATCTGAGTGTGATGTCATGATTTTCAAAGTCAGTGAACCTTTCATTGTATTCTCCAATCAATAGGTCTTTAACAGCTGTTTTTTCTTCAAATGATTCGCATATCTCATCCTGCTCATTAATGACCTTTGCTAAGTGGGAAAAATATTCACCCAAAATTTCCTTTTAAAGAAGAAGTGTTTTAAAAAAAGATAGCTTTTTTTCAAAATGCTTGGATTTTTTGACACATATCATATATAGACTTAGTTTTACCTTGCAAAGAAATATTTAAGTTGTATTGATTTGATATGGTATCATAGAGAAATGCATTCCTACAGATATCTTCTTTCAATAATTCACATTGCTGATTCTGTTCTTCATATAATTTAACTATCTGTTTTTGCAAAGATAAAATTTAGGCAAATATCTGTCCCTGGGACAGCCAACGCACTTTAGAACAATACAGCAAATCCACACCAAATACATCATTGTTCAACTTTAGCTTGTCACAAAACTGAAGATGTCATGTCGCATTTGCACAAATATAGTCAACAATACTTGTGACTTCTTGCAAAGTGTCACTTAAAATAGTAGCTTTAGCACAGAGATTTTGTTGATGCAAGATACAGTGAAAGGAAATAAGAGCATCTGGATGTGTTAATACTCTTTTTTTTTTTTAAATTTTAATTTGTGCAATAAAACCCTTCATGTTTTCCTGTCATGGAAGGTACACCATCTGTACATATACTAAATTTACCAAATTCATTCCAACTTCACAACATTTATCTTGATAGTTGTTGAAGATATCTATTCCCCATGTTCTGCTTACATGAATGCCCAAAGACAGTAACTCTTTATAGCAAAGGAAATCTTATGACCCAAATGAAGTACAAAACCTGCACCGAGTCAGTAGTATCAGTTGATTCATCCAAAGTGATTGAATAATATATATCTTACTTTTGAAGTACTGCATGAAGTTGTTCTGTTAAGCTGAAGGTTAATTTATGCTGCCAGTTGGTTACGGTTCTCCTTGAAAGAGGCAGTTGTTTGTACTTGGAAACATTATCATGGTCTAAACATCCTACAATTTCACCAATTCATTCTTTCACAATTTCTACATCACTGAATGGCTTCCCTTTTTTGCTGAGTATATAAGCTATTTAATACTATATAAATTGATTCAGTGGCATTATTTCCAGGTCTTATTGCTGCTTGAAAGAATTGTCTTTGCTTTTGCTTTTCATCTTTTAATTTCTGCAATACAATCTTTCACACCTATCCCTCTAATTTAAAATATTTGAGGTCCTTATGAGTGTTATAATGCTGATGAGCATTGAATTTCTCTAATGTTGGTACTGCAGTATCACAAAGCAAGCAAATCATTTTATCTTTAGCAGAAATAAGGTAATATTGCATTTCCTAACCTTCATTAAAAATCTGTTTTTTCCTTCAGTGTTCTCTTGGTTTTCTTTGACATGATGGGCTTTTAAGCAGACAGAATTAAAAAATACTCTCGAGCTGTGCAACTATTCACAAATTCCACTTCAAACAGAAACACAGTGAGCCATTGTCAAAAGCTGATAACAGACTGGCATACTTGACCCCTATAACTTCTCACCAACCAGCTTCATGCAGTAGTGGTGCCAGTGGGCCAGTGGAAGTTACAACTATATAAGCATAGCAGGCATCATTTTAGCCCTTATGGCTTACTAATGTTCTAATTATGCCAGTCAATCTGGGAAGATTATGTCATTGAAACTTATTTTATTCTTTGTTATTTTAACTATGCTCACTTTAAAAATAAAATAAAAATATAAAAGGTAAACAAATATGCATTAATAAAAATAAAAGAATTTGCTCTGTAAAATCTGGATTCAAGATCTAGAAGGTCACATGTGGCCTTAAAGCTGCAGGTTCCCCACCCCTGTGTTATAATAATAAACCACTGTGCATTAACAGTGGTGTTTGGTACACTTGATTTTAAAATATTTTCATTTACACAGTAATATGTACCTATAATTCTGTTCCTCATTGAATTTTATCTAATTTTAAAAATGTACTACGTAATATATGCCACTTAAAAATTATTTCATTCCAATCTCCAAATTTATCATTCCTTGCTATTACTTTTTAAATAAAAAGTATGTTCAGATTACTAGAGAAACAACTGAAAAGCTTTAACCATTTTCAACTCTTCATCTGTCTGAATTAGTATTAATTTGATTTTATACAACCTAAATACCTACAGAAAAATAAAGATTAAGATTGATAAAAGATTGCTACAATCAACCAAAATCATCTGTTTCAAGTTTAGATTTACCAAAACAGCCTCATCATTCACATTGGGAGGAATGATGTTACATGTTTAAATTCATAAAATAAATTTATTTCTATAATGTATATACTACCTTATATAGTTTAAACATTGATATTTTTGTGTGAGTTTTCTAACAATAGTAACAAAGCCATTATGATATTTTGAAATCTCATGACCTAATCTATTAATATTTAGTATCCAATACTCCTGCTTTGTGATTCCTGTTTTTATTAATATCTGTTTCTAATTTTCCTGTTTCCAGTTTCTAATTTTGGCTTTACATGATTTTCAAAATTCTCAGTTCTTGTAAAAGGAGTGTAAATGTCTGCAAATAACCCTGTCAATTCTCTCTAGGTTGCCTGCACCATGACCTAGCTGAGACTTGAACAGCATCAATGTTCTGGGATGTACCTCCAATCAGCTTTCCACAGTTCTGGGAATTTCTTCTACCCATCAGGGGGTCTGAAACATCCCATCAGTCTAAATGTGTTGGGCAGCTGGTCTTTGCACAGAACACCTCTAGACTGTCATCCCAAATCCAGGCTGCCTGACACCAAGGACCTTTCCCATATTTGTTCTCTACAGAAGACAAGGGGTTTTATTATTGGAATAGAGACTCACACCGGATCCAGCAATGTCCCCATGGTGGCATGCCTCTCTGTGGGATTATGGGAGGATCCAAGGACCTGTAACTTCTATTATTTTGCTGACCTTGGTCTACACATTCCCAATAAGACCCTTCTTCAACCTGTGAAGTGTGATGTTGTGGAATTTTTATAAATCAATGATCCAGGACAAGCAGAGATCCAGATGAGATCTATCTTGCATCAATATACACTATCACTTTTTTATTTGTAAGTATTTAAGGGAGTGATTCTACTTCAAGTTTTTAATCTTGGATTTATAACATTTGGGCAGTGCCAAAAGTGCTTCTTTTTGTTCCAAAAAGTAGTATCCTGAGATTATCAAATCTATATGATGGAAGTGGCCTAGTCTTCCCCCAAGAGAAGTGGGGGACTTTCTCTTTTCTATTGACATAATTGACTTATTGGGGTTTGATGGTGCTAAGCATAAGAAACTAAGTAAGGTATCAAGTTACTTACCTTTGGTTCTTGTCACAAGATATAGTTAAACTTGAGGGAAGTGATATTTCAAATTATGCCATACAAGATGATCTTAGTGGTCCTTGAAAAACATATGGTAAATTTGAAACGCCTCAAATAATCTAGACTTGTGATTCTCAGTTTGACTGCACAGAGAGTCACCTGGGGAGAGTGGGGTGGTGGTGCTTTTAAAAATACAGATGTCCAAGCCCCCTAAGACCAAATAAATCAGGATATTTGGAGATGGGACACAGCATATCAGTAATTTCTAAAAATTCCCCAGATAATCATAATGTACAGCCAGTGTTGAGCTTTTGATGTATGAATAAAAATATATAAAACTTTCAAAAGTTGCCTTCTGAAACATGACATGAAATGTGTACAAAAAGATTGATGCATATAATCATATGAAAATTGCCAAGTTTTATATGATAAAATATTCTGGAAGAAATTTCCAGTTACCTATATAGAAAGAATTTTTAAAATATATAAACACAGGGACAAAAACCTTACTTTCAAAGAATTTCTATGAATTTTAAATAGGAAAAGGAAAACAATCTAATAAAAAAACAAAATGATATAAACAAAATATTTACAAAAGAAATACAAATGTCCTATGCACACTAAGTCTCATTAATAATTCAGGAAATATAAATTAGAATGAAAGACTTATTTGCCTAGTAAAGAAAGTCATAATATTCAGGATAAGCACACTGAAATATTGTTGGAGAGACTGTAAAGTGAATCTTTTAGAGATAAACTTAGCACATTCCAACAAAGTTTAAGTGTTTGGCCCAGCAATTTACATGTATTAAAAATAAAAGTAAAGTGATATTTATTGAAACAGTGCCAAGAGTAAAAATTTGGAAATGAAACAAATGGCACATGCAGATTGTAATGACCAAATAGCTTACAGTGCAGCTTTTATTGCATCTGGATAGGCAAGGCAGTGCTGTGCTAATAAACATCCCCAATCCTTAGTGGCTTTTAACACAAAGGTTTATCTCTTAATAATGCCTCAAGTCTCCATGTCTCCTTACTCCAAAGCCCTGCCTGATGAAGCAGTCATTATTTCAAATATTGATAGTCACGGAGGCAGAAGAAGGTGAATGTCATAAAGGAGGCTAGAGTATGGTAAGATTTGTGGGTCCCCAGGGAGGCCTTGTTCTGTACAGAAGGTACAAATGCCAGTAAATATCAAAAGAGAGTTGGGTTCTTGTCCCTCAGGGGTTTCCATCTGACAACTAAGACAGTAAGTGAAGCTAACATTCACCTTAAGAAATCACACATATTGTGAACACAGAAACCACACACCAGTGGAGGCTACCAGCTGTGGAAAGAACCTGATAGAAACAGAAAACACCAACTTCTTTCTTACTAGAAAAGTCCACTTTCACAAGAAAAACCCTGGCCTCCACTTTTTCTCTTCCCTGCCCTATATTCCCCGAGGGTTTAGACCCAGAGGGTTGGGAGCAGGGATTGAAATCACAGATTTCTCTTCTGCCTTTCAAGTTCAAGTCCCAGCACCCCTTCCTTCCTAAAAATAATAACAGAAAAGAAAGCACATGCTAGGAATGCTAGAGAAAGAAAACTATCGAATTAGAGATGATATTAGAATCTTAAAATGTACTGAATATTGAATTAAATTTTAATAAATAAAAGTAGTCAGAAATTTAAGATAAGTAGTATTTCACAGAGGGGAGGTAAACACAGCATTTACAAAGATAGAAGCAATAAACCTAAAACTACATTATGTTGATTATTGAGTGACTTGTGATTCTTCAATAAATAGGTTACCTATAGGTAGGATGATTGTGTTTGTATACTCATGGAAAATACTCTGGCAAGTTACATACTACACTGTTCACAGCAGTTCGTGACCTCTTGGGAGCAGGATTGGAGAGGATAATATTGTAGAGGGCAAGTTTTTATATTTTCAGATTGTGAGACTACTAAATTTCTTTTCTCTCTTTATAACAAAATATGTTAATCTTACAATTGCAGATTAATTTAAAAAAAGACTTTATGAATTCAATTGCATAGTGATCAAAAATATTATATGCTTATAGAAAGAATGGAATAAATTCTGTCCTGTATTTTAGAAGCAGTTGTGTTTCTTTACATTTAAATATTCACTAGTAGTGAAGTAGAAAGGAGATAATTCCACAAACTAAAACTGCAAGAGTCTTAACTAATACATTTTGTTTCTATTGTTTACAAAAGACAAAACGTTTTCTTATTATCGCCTTGTCATGAATGGCTACTTCTCAATTATACGTGGTAATAAGAGACAAAAATTGCATGGATAATTAAAAGCCACAAATAACCCCCCAATGTAATTTTAGATAGTATTTCAATCTTTTCTTCCGCCTAAGCTCTTAACAGGACTATTAACAATTGTAAAAACTAACTGGATCTAGTTTTACAGCCTCTCTGTCATTCCCCTCCCACTCTTTGATGAGCCTATCGACATGAAGTGAAATGATTGAAAAGCATCATCAACAAAGAGGAGGAGAAGGAGGGACTCTGGGACTCGGCTGCCATGTAGTTAGGCTGTGAAACCCAGAAGTTAAATATAAAACGTTAATTGTCTTGAATTTATGTGACACTGTTTCTCCAATATAACAGTATGCAGATGCCAATCGCTCACTTACATTTTATTACCAAGGCGGTTCTGTCCACAGCTTCTCAGATCCCAGTTACCTATTATGGCATCTTACTGCATAGAGATGTTTTAATGATGGCAAACTTGATAAATAGACACTATTTTTATTATTGTCTATTTCTTCCAACAATTCAGTTGTATCCGTTCCAACCCATATAAAAATCAACCATGGGCCATTAAAATGGCTTTGCGAGTAAGTGACATACTCGGTGAAATGAAAACAGTGTCTTGATAATTGTCTCCTAGCACTAGGACATTCTTTTCTAGTGGTGGCAGCTGCTCTCTCCTTCTGTCTCCTAGTCTATTGACTAACTGGGCTTAACTATAATGACTAATTCATCTACCATTACCAGCTTGTCTTGACAACCTCTCAATGCTTGCTTTTTATTTTCTGTTCTTTCTCTTTCATTCTCTTTCACATGTATTAGAAATATATGAATTATTGTATTTTTCTTTTCCCCAGTTCCACATAGAAATATACGTAAGTTTCCCTTTTTGGATTTCCTGAGAGCATACGAAAAGGCCACACTCTGCATTTACCATGTTTAAAAAAAAAAAAAAAATTCCAGCCAACTAATTCTTATTCAACTCTCAAGTAAATGAATGTCCTCACTGCAAATGCCATTTTCAATGATTACCCAGTCATCAGGATAATCAAAAGTTTTGCTTTATATTAATATATTAATGGAACTGAAATTTAAGGCACAGCTTTTATCTTATTTCTTTGGCTGTCTGCAAAATCTCAACCCCAATCTGAAATCCTTTCTTATTACTTCTGTTTGAATGACAGTATTGATTTGGTTCAAAGGTCCAATACAGCACACATTAAAATACCTCGTTCCCACACACCTGCATACTTCGGATTTAAACTAGAAATCACTTCAAAAAATTCTTGATATTTAAGGAATACATTCCACCAGTTCTACCAATCACAAAATAAAACATCCTGATAAGGTGTGGTTTCCTAGAAGAGTCATCATCTTAATGCTACAGTGTTTTCTAATTTTTGCTTTATTTTGAACGATCTTTCATGATTACCCATGTGTGAAATACGAAAAGTAAGTCTCCAACAACACCCTTTGTCTAAATAAAAATTGATGCATTCAATATTTTGAAAAAGTACACCCTGGGGATGTAAACAAAATGCAATTTTATTTTTAAACTATATTCAATGGGAAAACATCTTTATCCCCCCATTGGAGAAAAATGCAGCAGGCTTTAGGACTCTCCCTCTGAATCTAAGGGTAACAAATGGTTCTAGGTTTACCTCACGTTCCAAAACATGGTCTCAGTTTAGAGATTAGAAGTGTTCAGTGTAAGATATTAATCAATATTTCAATCTCCATTTCAAGCATGTTAAAGGCTTTCTTACCACACACATGTATGTGTGTACATATATACATGCGAGGAAAAACATCACACAAAAAAACCTTCTTCAAAAATCTTTTTGCCTCTCCAAATCTGATACTTTTTCCTTAATGCTTTTGCCTGAGAAGTTCTGAGAGTCTTAGATCTAAATCATTTTCATTTCCTTTGTAATACTGACTTGGTACTTTCTTTGGCAATTATTGCTTTTTTGTGCCTAGATTGAAATTCTGACATCCTCTTACTAAAATTTTTAATGGCTCACAAAAACTCCTTTACCGTTGGGTGTGAACTGTTCCTATATCAAATATCAAAAGAAACTTTCTAAAACACACAGAGATATAATTCATGTCAGCTTAGTAGAAAAGGTAAATGACTTGTATAAAAAAAATCTAAGTAATAATGCAGATATACTAAATGCTTCACAGGCTGTGCAGAGTTATATCAGCCTCCAATTCAAAGATGAAAACTACGTATATGGCCTGAGAACAAGCCACCAAGAGGAAGCAATCTATTTAAATGTTGGGAGAAATAAGTTCAGATAGATGATTTCCAATATTTCAAATATTAAGTGAAAATTTCTTAAGAAAATAAGTAGAGACCTTGAGTATCTAAATTGGGCAAAATGTCTCCAAACTGCACAAATGCTGATTATAATAGTACTAAAAATTAACCAGCCATCTGAACTTGAAGTTCAGAGAAAATATAAAACAAAAATGTATTCCTAAAGTAATTCTATGAAAATAAAAATCGATGTTGATTGATTGAAGGTGAAAGCAAGTGTTTGCTTTAAAACAAAGCTTTAGCAATCAAAAACTCAGAAGTTTATTAATAACAGGCTTCTTACCAAAGAACTACACAGATCATTCCAATTGAACCCAGATATCTATCATCAGACATAAAAATGAAGTGAAAAACAACGTTCCAATTGTTACTAAAGCTGTATAACGTAAGGCACTTAATAGTTTGATATGTTAATGTAACAAGACTGAAAGATTTTTTTAAATGAATGAGTTTGTTTTAGCCAGGGTCTTTTGGGGTTGAAGAAAAAGGAAATTCCACTCAAAAGGTATAGGGTGGTATGTGTCTTTTAAGGATAAAAAGAATCTCATGGAACCCAAGGGGAGAAAGTATGTTCAGGCTTCACATGAACTGGAATGGAGGCAAGGCAAGTCGGCACAGAACAGCCACCTCATAATTCTAATTACTGGTTTTCTTTTTAGGTCTGCTGCATTCTCCTTGTTCATCTGATTGACCATTTTCTTTTCCCCTTTGCCCATGGACCACTATAACTATGGGCCTGTTTGTGTCGTAGGAAGGCTAAGAGGTAGTGACTGCTACCCTCAGGAGCATATTTTCTCCCAGTGTTCACATGTTGTTACAAACAAATCACATCTGACCATTAGGATAGTAAGCTTAACAGATGAGTATTAATTTATGATATTGCTGTCTTTTTGTCTGGGGGGTAAAGTTTCCATCATCCAGAAAGTCTCTAAGAAAATGTATCTATCCCATCTGATTTTTACTTAAAAAAAAACCCATACCAGTTTTATCAACAAACATTTGCATGTTTTGGAAGACAAGGGAGAGGTATAAATACGAAGAAGATACAATCTCTCACGCTCGTTTCAGCAGCACATGTACTAAAATTGGAACGATGCAGAGATTAGCACGGTCCCTGTGCAAGGATGACATGCAAATTCATGAACTGTTCCATATTTTTAGAATTCTGAAAATATGAAAAATCAGACTGAAAGGACACTCCCAAAGGAAACAAGAACTCTTTACCAATGGATAGCAACCAAAACAACAACAAAAAAAATCAAAATTACCGATAAAGAATTTTGAGTGTGGATTTTAAGAAAGCTCAATGAAATACAAGAGAAAGATACAATCTCAACTCAAAAAGTAGAGAAGATATATTAACAAATAATGGTAAGACAAAACAATTGATGCTAGAAGATAGTTTATACAGCACAGTATGTGGGAAAATACTGGATAAAGGAAAGTTTCCACCCAAAAGCTTCTGATCTGAATGTATAACAAATAAGTTATTCACAATTAAGATGAAGTTAAGTTTTAAAGAGAACTTGTGTGAAGTTCTCTCTGGATCTGTGTTAATGACTTTAAATCCCAGAAAAATAAAGAATCAATCATCATTTAAATATTTGCTAGCCCCTACCTACATGGATAGCATGATTTTAGAAACTAGCAAAGATACAAAGTATTTTTAAAGCATTATTTCTGTTCACAAAAGAGTTTATATAGCTCAACACATTGAACAAATTCTTCTATAGTCACATCATTTGAGAACAACTATTTCAGCTGGCCTGGTTAAATTTTTTGCTTAGGAAATGACTCCGATACAATAAGAATTAGATGATTCCAATTTAAACATACTGGTTAGCTTACTGCCAGATACCTGGCTGTGTTCCCTCTGTGAAATTGCCCCTTTTAACCTCATGAACATTTTTAAGCCAAAGAGAAACTGGAATAGGGCCAATAACCTAACTAATAATACTCTGGGTGCCCTGGTGCAACCAGTTGCTTTGCCTGGAAAGGGCACAGAGTATCTTGATTTGCTGGAGCCAGCAACTTTTATGGAATTTTCCCCAGTCTCTAAAAAGAAGAATCTCAAGAAATTCTAGAGATTAAAAAAAAAAAATTAGATATCTTGGCAAGATGGCAGACTAGAAGCAGCCTGCATGGTCTGCTCTCAAGGAGGGTATCAAAAGTTGCAGGTGGATGCCTACAGGTGGCTCTTCTTGGAAAACACATTGTAAAACACCAGAGAAGTGATGGGAGGCATTCAGATCGAAGGAGAAGGTGCTGGGGAGATTCATTTGGCAAGATCAAGGGGAACTTTGGAGAGGCATGTACAGGTGGGGCAGGTCAGGATGAGAGAGCCCTGGGGCTCCATGCTGACCCAGCAAGCACTGCAGCCGGAGCTGTGAGGGGGATCCCACCACCACTGCAGACCTCTGAACTGATTGGGGAGCTGCTTGAAGTCTGTGCAGAAAAATTGCACTGGAGAGCAGGTGCAGCAGGGTTCTGGTTGCTACCTACCTGGGGTTATTGCAATTGATCTATTCAGAGCTCTCAGGTACAGAAAGCTAGGTCTGCATGGGGTGTGGCTTTGCAACAGCCACCTTTGTATCACCCCCTCCTGTTTGGGGAGAGAGTGGGCAGAGTGGAAGCTCCCCCATGCTGTGCTCTGTGACTGGGAGTAGAGCACCATCCCCAGCATGGGATCTGAGCAGAAGAGGTGCCTCAGGCATCACAGACATCACCTGAGAAGCCTTGCAGTGACTGCCTCAGAGGGACCTGGGTGGGGGTAGAATCCTGGACACCCAGTGGCTGCAGCCTGCAGCCCCACCCCCTGGAACCCCACACTACCACCCTTACCATTTCTGTACTGCTAGAGGTAGCTTGGCCTATGCAGCTCTACCTCTGCAGTTTTGACGTTACAATCTGACTCCATGACCCAGCCCACACAGCTCCTGTCCTGCTTTCAGGCTACTGCTCTGGCTCTGAGGCTCCTGCTGTGCCTAGGAGAGCCACTCTGTCCTGGAGGCTCCAGTGCTACCCTCAGGCCTGAGGACACATCTTCTGAGGTTCCCTTGCTGCCTGAGATTGCAGTTCTGCCCCCTGAGGTTCCAGCACTGCCCCTAAGACTGAGGCTCTGTCCCTGTGGCTCCAGTGTTCTTGTTGGACCTATGCTCTACCTCAGAGATTTCAGCACTGCCCCTGGATGCCAAAAATATACCCCAGAGTCTCCACCACTGCCAATAAGTCCATGGAACTTCCCCAAGGCCCAACATTCCACCAGGGACACTCTAGGCTTCAGCCACCATTACACCCAGATCCAGTTCGAGTAAACACCCCCAGCACAGACACCCATGACAACTGCCTAGATAGCCTCACCCAGCTGCCACTGTCACTTCTGCAGGGAGACACCAGACACCAGACCCCTCAATGCCAGCCTTCATGGAGAGGGTCTCACCCAGCCCCCAACTCAAGCTTCCAACAATAATCTGGGGAACAACCCACTACCCCACGCAAAGATCATCCAGCACCGGCTTGAACTGTGACAATCAGAGGGGAATGGGACAAAACAAAATGGCTGCATTACAGGTTCTCAGTGCTCTTTCCCTTCCCCTGCCTGGTCAATATTACAGAGTAGGACACAAAAATGCTGTCAGAGAAAGGACATCTCTTTCTTCTAAGTAGGAGAGTTCCCAGCAAAGGAGAACAGGTGCCCTATCAGCTCTGAGCTGAGAAAAGAGGATTCATATGAGAAGAAACCAGCAAAAGAATTCATGCAACATGAAAAAACAAAACAATTTGACACCCCTAAGTGATCACAATGCATCTCTATTAGCGGACCCTAACCCTAAGGAAATTGTCAAAATGTCAAAAATGCAATTCAAAATATAAATGGCATATAAATTAATGGAATTGAAGAGTAAGTTGAAAATCAACAAAAAGAATCCCCCCAAATGGTTCAGGACATCAGTTAAAAAGAGTCACTAAAGAGCTAGACAACATAAGAAAGGATATAGTAATAGACGTTAAAGAAATAAAAGAACTATGTAGGGAATTTTAAAATACAGAAGAAAGCTTTAACAATGGCTAAATCAAGCAGAAGAAAGAAACTCAAAGCTTGAAGACAAGGCTTTAAAGCTAAATCAATTATTCAAAGATGCAGAAAAGAGCATAAAGAAAAATGAGCATTTACTCAGAGAAATATGAGACTATGTGAAGCAAACTAATACACGAATTATAGTTATCCCTGAGGGAGAAGAAGACAGAGTAAAAAGCATGAAAAATCTATTTTAGGGAATTATTGAGGAAAATGTCCCTAGTATTGCCAGAGATTCAGACATTCGGATACAAGACAACCAGTCATTGAACACTGGGTAGAATATTAGCAAATAGGCCATCTCTAAGACACATAATCATCAATTTGGCCAAAGTGAAAAGGAAGGAGAAAATTCTACAAGTATCAAGAGGAAAGCAATAACTAATCCACAAAGGAAAACCCATCAGGCTAACTACAGACTTCTCAGCAGAGACATTACAATCCAGAAGAGATTGGGGGCCAATGTTCAGTCTTCTAAATGCCCACAATTCATAATTGGATTAACAAAATGTGGCATACACACACACACACACACACACACACACACACACACACACACACCATGGAGTACTACTCAGCCATAAAAAGAGATGAATTACTGTCTTTTGCAGCAACTTGGATGGAACTACAGATCTTTGTCCTAAGTATCTCAACAAGGGAAAAACAAACACCACATGTTCCCTCTAATAATTTGGAACTAATAAATGGGCACACAAGTACACAGAGAGACGTAAAGGTCATTGGAAATTAAGAAAGGGAGGGGAGAGGGGTAAAAACCTACCTATTAGGTACAATGAACACTATTTGGGTAATGGGCACACTAATAGCCCTGACTTAAGTATTATAAAACTATCTATGTAAGAAAACCATTTGTATATCCTTAATATTTTGAAATTTTAAAAAATTACTTAGAAGTTAAAACTGAGATGAGACACTTCATATCTTATTTTAATAATCTATAATAAAATATTTCTTTGTAATGGTAACACTGATTAATGCTGATATATCTTAGTGCTGATAATGATTTGGCACTGTTATAAGACTCTTACGTGTGCTAACTCATTTCATCCTCACATCTATCTACTCTATGATTTCTGCAAATTCATATAATTATCAATTGAATTGATTCACTGGCAAAGTATGAACTGGATTCTGTTGTTGGGTCTACAGAGTCAGAAATACTTCCCCACTCTTGAGAACTTGTCTGAGAATACGCATATATGTTTGTAGAAGAAGGGAGTTTACAGTTAGCAAAGCTCTTCAAAATTTTTTCTTGGTTATTTGAAATCACTTTTTCCAAGACACTTACTTTTACTTTCGATGTGTTCAAGCTCCACTTTTATCAAATTAAGACTACTCTTATTCCCCTAGGATGTTTTCTCTCAAGTT
Organism: Lepilemur ruficaudatus; assembly: GCA_963574885.1. Taxonomy (NCBI): domain Eukaryota; kingdom Metazoa; phylum Chordata; class Mammalia; order Primates; family Lepilemuridae; genus Lepilemur; species Lepilemur ruficaudatus. The sequence goes on from CAUYRT010014252.1 coordinate 23,777, forward strand.
ATAATAGATAATCTGCCTGTTACAAAGAGCTTCCTGTGATTTAACTTTGCCTACCATCTTTGTTCACCAGATGGCTTAGAACACTCAATACCAAAAATGTTTTTCTCTAGTAATATTTAATTTTTCTGTGTAACACTGGTTTAAAATTCAGTTACTCTTTATCAGATAAACAAAATTTAATGTATCTGTAAAATGGTTCCATGTTGACTTAAGAAACTGCTGTAAATTTCTGAATGATGATTTCAACATGTCAGTCAAAAAAAAAAAAAAGAATATAGAGGTTAGGCATAGTGGCTCATGCTTGTAATCCTAGCACTTTCAGAAGCCAAGGCAGGAGGATCACTTGAGGCCAGGAGTTCAATACAAGCCTGAGTGACACAGTAAGACCCCCATCTCTACAAAAAAACAGAAAACCTAGCAGGGCATGGTGGCATGCACCCATAGTCCTGGCTTCTTGGTAGGCTGAGGCAGGAGAATCACTTGAGCCTGGGAGTTTGAGACTAGAGTGAGCTATGATGATAACACCACTGCACTCTAGTCTGGGCAACAGAGAGAAATCCTGTCTCAAAAAAAAAAAAAAAATTTAAAAAGTATATCAAACCTCAAATATTGTAGTTAAAATTTTACTAAAATGACTTTTAAAAGACCTTTTTTACTAAACAGAGTTTGCAATAATGTTTCACTATCTGAATAACAGTCTAACCTTTGTTGTAAATTAATGTTGATGTCATTAAATAGGCTGTACCGCTGACTGTGAAACAGAATTGCTAATTATTACAAAAAAGAGGAATGCAAATAATGTGAAAATGCTTCATCTCAGCTAGCAGAACTAAAAATAATCCAACAACAAATAATACTACATCAGCAGCTCTTAGGTGTGGAGATTTTTGGCTTCTACTGCAAATGTATTTTGAAATTTTTCATATGTGGTTTATGGATGACAAATTTCCCAGACTAGTAAGGTCCTTTGTACTTAGGGAAATGATGAGGTTTTCATTTTTATTTTTCCAGTGTTTTGAAATCAAAACTATATTTCCTGCTGGTTCTGTATAAATGGCTTATTATACTTTTTTGAAAGAGAAAAATTAGAGGTACCTGAAAAGCATTTGGCAGAGTGCTAGGAGAGCCTTATGTTATTTTTCAGAGCAAATGAAAATTCATGTCTGTTACACTAGCCCCTTAAATCTCCATGTACCCACACAGGAGCTATTAGTCCTCTCCTATGTAATAGAAATGAAGTCTCATTGAAACAAGGTCATTCAGAAAGAACAGTTTTTCTGTGCAGCTTCTGAAATGGCTGACCTTGAATCTTGTTCATTAAGATGATCATAAAAAGATAGTTTTACATTTTTGATTATTGGGGTTATCATGAAAAAAGAATAAAATGGAGAGCCCATTTAATATCATGGTTATATTCCTCAACAATTTATGGATGAAAAAATTTTATATGCCAAAAAAATTTATTCAACCTCTAAATAAGCAGATAAAGGCAAATTAAAATTTCTCACCTATCAATGCGGAAAACATTTTTAAAAATCATAATAAATGATGTCAAGAATGTGGTGAGATGGGTACTTTTGTTCCCATCTCTACAAACTTCTTGACCCAGGGACACTATTTCAAATAAGTTCTAGGAGAGTAACAGATATTTAGGAAACAATTTTTATAAAAGATGATCAGTATAGTATTATTAGTCACAAAACACTAAAATACATTTTGGTTTACTTTTAACATTATATTCTGTGGTCATTAAAGTCATGCATTTAAAGTATTTTTAGTAATACATGAATATGTTAATGATTTAATTTTAAATAAGAAACCTGAAATTTATTGAGGTTTATTCAGCCCATAATTCCAAATTTTCCAAAAATTCACTAATATTTTATGAATAATAACAAAACGAATACAAAAAAATACATCTGAATGCTAGCAATATTTATATCTTGCTAATGAGATAGCAGTTGATTTGGGGTTTATGTACCTTTTTTGTTAATTTCCCCAAATTTAGAATACTGATTTAATATTTTCAAAAGTGTAAAGATTTTGATTAAAACGTTGTATGTCTAAGTGAAAGTCTTAAACATATTTATGACATATTTAAACAGAATTCTTATCTAGGGAAGTTATACAATTTGCAACAGGAGATTAAACCTGAGATTATATGAGCTGATTTCAAAATCTTTTGAGAATTGAAAGCAGATCTCCAACAGGAATAGTTTGCATTCTTTCCAAGAATACACAAACAAAATAAACACACACAAACAGTACTCACCTGCTTGAATGTGCACCAGCTTTTGTTTGTTTGTATTAACACCGTTAATGTGTACCTGAGGAGAAAGTATGGAGTCTTCTTATATGTGATACTTCTATGTCTGAAGTTTATATACTGTTGTTTATTTCTGCAGATATAGGTGCTAAGAAACATAGTTCACAGAAATAAGTAGCTGAAAATAGTAGGCATGTTCTTGTAGCATTGCCATTAAATTACTGTGAACATTTGTGAACTGTATGCTTATAGTGATGTTATATCAAAAATTATTTTTAATGAACAATCTACTAATATTATCAACAATTATGTACTGTGCGGGATGTCTTACTATAACTTCAGTGATTTAGTTTGAAGTTTAGTTTGAAGACTATTGTGTCAAAGTATTATCTAACAAGATTTTTTGTGCGTGTGTGTGAGATGGAGTCTCACTCTGTTGCCTGAGCTAGAGTGCCCTGGCATCAGCCTAGCTCACTGCAACCTCAAACTCCTGGGCTCAAGCAATCCTCCTGCCTCAGCCTCCCGAGTAGCTGAGACTACAGGCATGCACCACCAGCCCAGCTAATTTTTCTATTTCTAGTAGAGATAGGGTCTCGCTTTTACTTAGGCTGGTCTTGAACTCCCGACCTCAAGTGATTCTCCTGACTCAGCCTCCCAGAGTGCTTGGATTACAGGTGTGAGCCACTGTGCCCAGCCCTCTAACAAGATATTTTTAAATGCACCCTGACGACAAAATGAGTGCAATGCACATCATCTGGGGGATGGACATGCTTGAAGCTCTGACTCCAGGGGGGAGGGGGAAGAAAGGCAACGCACGTAACCTAAACATTTGTACCCCCATAATATGCTGAAATATAAAATAAAATAAAATGCACCTGACTAGGTCATGCATGATTATTAGCATCTTAACAGATATCCCTCTATGAGTTCTCCAGCAGAGAGCAGAGCTCCTGTGGAGTGGCGTTTCTAGGAAGAAGGCAAAAAAGTGAGGAAAAGTATAGAAAATGAACGTGTATGATCTAAATTACAAAGTGGCTCTACTTTCAGTCTTTTTCTTAAAAGACTAAAGCTAGCTGAGAATTTGAGGAAGGAATATCTAAAGATTTTATTAAAAAGAATGAAATTAAATCTTGGATCTCTTAATATTGGTGCCCAATATCATACAACATAAAAGCATGAGCATTAAAACTTCTGATAACCATCCAATGTTCAATTAAATAATACCTAATGAAGATGTATAAAGCTCTTCCATTTATTCTATGGGTCATTTCTCAATATTGTGTTATCTTTTCTTAGTAAGACTATTTAGCACTTTTTCAATTAGAAAGATTTTTTTTGTTTGTTTTGTTTTTTCCAGAAAAGCATTTTTTATTTGAGGCAAAAGACAAGTATGACTCTTAGGATTACAGTTCCAAGAGTCAAAACTCAACCGTTAGTGGCACTATTTTGATTGTTTAGACTTTGCTTCTCCTCGGTCAGAAAAGGGCATTCAGGTTTTATTCTCCCCAGCTGGACAAAAAGGGCAAAGAAAACTGGAAGAGCCTTCTACTCTATTGGTACTGCTCTTCAAACCAACATAAAGCTAGACAAACCCTAACTGGTCAGTCTGCAGGTTGCTATCCCACAGCTGAGGCCATACTACATTTGCAAGGAAGGTGAGGCAGGAAAAACAAGTGTAGGTCACTTGGGAAAAGCAAGCATCCACAGCTTCAAAACTCCTCATTGAAGGGGTAATCTTTGTGGGAGGCACAGCTTACCAAGGCACAGACTCTCAAGTTTCTTTGTAGCTGAATAATGTGGTCACATCATGGCTGCTCAGTTCAAAGTCAAAACCTTAACATTCTCAGCAATATGTTCAGGTGTCACAGACTTGGGGATTACCACCAAGTTCCTCTGCATAGGGAATAAGATCAGAACCTGGGGCTGGAGTTTTATTGTGCTTGGCTACAATCACTTGATCCTGGGATCCTCCAGGAGGGATGGGTTTTTGGATTTGGCCCAGGGCCTGTCAGGAGAGCCAAGGAGCTGTAGGCAGTCACCCCCATGCCTTTTGACAGGCAGTACTAGACTAACTTCTCCTGAGTTAGGTACAGGTGGCACTTGATCTGGTTAACTGCTGGCTTATACTTTAAGCCAGATTTGATTAAGATCCTCTGGATCTGGAGATGGGTGAAGTTAGAGATGCCAATAGCTGCCACCAGCCCTTCATCCACCAGCTCTTCCGTGGCTGTCCATGTGTCCAAAATTTCTATGTCACTGGGAATCATGTTGCCTGCTTTGTGCATTGGGAAAAATTCCTTCCCAGCCTTAAAGCCTGTCCGCCAGTGAATAAGACAGTAGTCCAGCCACAGGTCCTGAGCGTATTCTTGCAGGCTGCTTTGAGCAAGCCCTTCTCATGGTATATGCACCACACCTTGCTAATGATGAAGAGCTCCCCCTCCATGTCACCACCTGCTTCCTGAGCTTCTGATGGATGGCCAACCCCACCTCGTGCTCATTCTTGTACACATGGGCACAATGTGGTGGTACCCAACATAGACTGCTGTCTTCACAGCCTCAGTCATCTGGCCCAGAGAGGACTTCCAGGCGCCCAGCCCCAGCATGGGCATCTTTGTGCCAGTGTTGACCACGATGTGGCTGGCCATAGCTGCTGAGCTTCACAGACACCTTCTCAGAACTGTGAGAATTAGGAAGTTTTTGTCCAGTTCCCTACCTCTCCCAAAAAAAGACTGTGTAATTGGATGCATGAAAGTAGTCAACATGCAATATTTTCTGCCTTGTGGTATCAAGATTAGGCCAAGATTAAGATATGTACTCTAGTGCTTGTAATAAATGATTACATATTAAATCATCATATTAAATCAAATGATCTAGATTATTGTCTGCTTTAAATGTATTTTAATTATTGTCTGCTTTACTGTATTTTATATTATACAGTATCCTATGAAGAATAAATTAAAAACTTTCTAAAGAAGACAAATGCCTGCTTTCTTACGCTACTACTCATTATTTGTTTTAGATAAAATTTTGAAATAAAATTTTTTCTTTCCTCACTTTTGAAGGATTTTCCATTTTTTTAACCAATAAAAGGGAAAAACTTTTGTGTTCAGAATTATTTATTGAAAGGAACTGGCTTCTGCTCTCTTCAGATTAATCTCTCTATCATTATTTCCTTGAACAGCCATCAAATACAGAGTATTAGCATAAAACCATAACTTTGCTTTTCATTTTTGCCAATATTAAGATTATGCTGCCATCTGATTCATAGGCAGGTTTACAGGCATCCATCATGTTAAATATATTTTAGACTCTAAAAAATTACTCCTCAGCTTTTTATTAATTTGTATGACATGTATATTCAGACACATAAACACATGGTCAAGGCAGGCATTGCTTGTTCTTACAGGAGCACAAAGGATTTAAATAAAATTTACGTAAGATTTGCAACTAGTTATAACTTGGCTATAAGAGTAGAACACAGTTTTACAAAGAAAAGAAAAATATAGTGAAGCAATAAGAATGAAAACATAAATGACTGTTGCAGATAAAAAGTTGATATGTGATTAAATTTGAGAGTAAATCACTTACTTAAGATTGAGAATGTACCTCTATACATTTACTCCAAACACATAATAAAAAGAAAAGAAACTCATTTAGTAGGGATCTTCTGAATTCTGAGACTCTCTTGATATTTCTTACAGCTATGAGGTTGTTTGGTTTCTTTTTACACTTGCAATTCAATAGTGAATAAAAGTATGATGTCAACTTCCACTTTTGAATAATAACACTATTGTTATTAAACACCTAGTTATAATGACATTAATTTTTGTAAAGAGGTATTCAGTTTTAAAATAGTAATATTTTAAGTACATTGGAAGATGTATCCCATACTCAGGAGATTTACTGGATTTAAACTCTGTTGAGTTTTTTCTACACCTGATAAGATGAATGAGACTCTATAAAGGGATTAATTCATTAATTAATTTAATAATATGTATCCAATGTCTACCAGGCACTCTCGTAAACCCTGGCAATACATTGCAGTACAAAATAGATAAAATTCACACCACTTGGCACTTATGTTCCATAACAGATAAATAAATAAATAATGAAATTTCAAGTAGTGATAAATGCTGCAAAGAAAAATTTAAAAAGCAAGGTAAAGGAGAATCAAAGGAAGTGTACTTTTACTAGAGTAGTCAGGGAAGGCTTCTCCTCAGAGACGGCATTTGAGCAGATGTCTGGAAGACATGCTGAAGCAAGTGGTGCTACTATTTGGGAAGACTCCAGAAGAGAAGGCCTTGTGAGGAAAAGCATGTCAGAGGAGTGGCAAGGAGATCAGTGTAACTGAAGCACACAAAAAGAAAGAAAGGAAGGAAGAAAATGAAGTTAGAGTGCTAGTCAAGTGTAAGATTAATGTGGAGAAATATAGGCCATAGAAAGCACTTTAAATTTCAAAAAAGATCCCAGGAAGAATATATATTTCAAACAGTATCTAAGGAAATCCCCAAAGAAGAAATTGACAAAAGAAAGTATAACATCTATTTTAAGTAATTTTCACTTAATCTCCTACTCATTAATATAATGCATTTTGTAGATTTTTAAGGCCAGATTCACTACTACTTCATATCTGGAGATATGAGATGAACAGATGGGACGGACATTTGCATCTTTTTAAATGAAACAGAAGATTTAAAGAAAGGTCAACCAAAAATGAATTTGCCAAAAACTAGTATTATTTTAAAAAGATTAATTACTTGTTTTAAATAGGCTTAATTAAGCAGAAAAGTAAACACTACAGAAAAAACTTCAGGCTAAAAAGTGGGCTAGAAGATAAGTTCTATGACTAGAGGGAGAAGTTTTAAAATACTTACCTGACCTTCTGAAAAGTTCCACTAGGTTTAGAGACAGCAAGGAAATGGAATTAGTTCTATGTAAACGCAATTCACCATCAGTAAAAAACAACTTATTGTACTGAGTAAATTGTTGCTTTAAAAAGTACCCAAAATTTTAAGTAGTAAACATTTTAAAACAAATACATTTTAAAAACCATTAAAATGTAAATTTGATATAAAATTAGTGGAGATTTAGAGGATGTTGAATGTGATACCAGAATGTGAGTGATAATTAGCAAATCTATTGCACCCACTGTAAATATCACTGAAATGATTTCACTCAATTAAAAAGTCAAAGAACAATTAACATCTACATGTATCTACATGTATTTTCTCTAGAATATAAAATGTAGCTACTATTGTTATAACAAGTCCAACTACAACATACATAAAGTGTTTAGTAAAAATGACTTTCTATTACACATCATGAAAAATTAAAAAGTAAAAACATTGATGACCCAATATCTAGTACAGACATGGACACTAAAATGTTTTGTTCAGGAAACATCTAAAAAATTCATGAGTTTGCTGTGTATAGTATCAAGAGGTATCAAGTGGTGACTGCAATTATATCTCAGCAATTAGCCCAGATTACATAATATTGCTAACCAAAATAAAATTTTTAAAAATACTTTGCACAAAGGTTATTCTAGACTGCAATCTTTATCTATAATTTATTTACATTTTTTAAAAAAATCAGAACATTGCTTTGACAACTAAGAAACTTAAAGACCAATTAATTGCCCTATTATGGTAATCAGTTCTTCTCAGATGTCTTATGAAATTTTCTTATTTTCTATATTTCATTTTTATCCCAATTTGTTGCTTTTACCTATTTTGTTGAGTCTATTGAACCCCCAAATGGTTCAGAAAACAATGGTAAACTATAGGTAAAAAGTTTGCATTTGTTAAGAAATCTAACATGGCCAACACTTGTCTTAAATACACTACCCAGGCTTCTTATTAAATCCTAACAGCTATAATGTGAATTGTAACACTATCATTGTCTTTATTTTACAGAAGAAAAAACAGAGGCTGAAGAGGACAAAAACTTGCTGATGGTCAGAAAAGGAGCGAGTGTATGTATAGTGCCAGAAAACAAACCCTGGTGTTCTGAGCTCCAGAGCCAAAGCTTCTAATTGCCATTCTAAGCTGTCAAGGAAGCCAAGCAGAAAACTGGGCGGCAAGACTGGTGGATGTTTGAATCTCCATCCTGCCAACTCAGAGGTTATGCTGAGCAGGCCCAATTTATTTAAATAACAAACTAATTGGTTTAATGATGAAATAGCTAAGTTCTAAGCGCACTGAAATATAATCATATTAAATTAATGTTATAAAAATAAAAATGGTTGTTATAGAAAGCTACAAATATTTTATTTGAGTCAAAGATACCAGGGATCTTATTTCTATACAATTAATAAACATCAAGCTGAAATTTTTTCACTGTTTATGTGGTTTATAAAGTTTAAAATAAATATTTGGGCCATAAATTATTAGAGACGATGGTTTCTGAGTGATTACTAGTGTTCCCTTTACAAAATTATCCATAATTAAGGATTAACGCATTTGTTGGTTTTGAGAAATCACTCTCAAAGAGTAATCTATAGAAAATATGAAAGAACAACTTTATAAAATTAATGTCATTGAAGAATCCAAAACAGATAATTGCATGTTTAATGTTTAACTCAGTTTGAATTGAAGTACTTCTTATCACACAGCTGGGTGCTATTAGGAAAGAGCTCTTCTATCTGAGCCCATTCACTCTCTGGTATACAACTTTAATTCTATTATATTCAAACATCAGTTGTGCAATGTTTTGAAGAATGTTGAGTGTGATGAACTACTTTACTATTCAATCTTATTCCATAAGTCTGTAAAACTTATTTCAGAAACAATGAAGACTGTCAAAGAATGAGGAGCTTGTGTTGGTAGACATCATCCCTTTAATATCTAGCCAGGTTGTTTATTTTAAAGCTAAAGGCCAAGTGATATATTTAGGGATAATATAGTGATCATTATCATACAAAATGATATGGCATAATTTTGATTCTGATTACATTTTTATTATTTTGAGCTTTCAACTTGCATCATGAAAATCAATCACTTTTCAATATTTCCTTTGTTTTACAGAAATAACATAATTGAATGAATGCTATCTCTTTATGTCAATGCAGTAAAAATGCCTACCACTATACAGCTCACAAGCATGGCAGTAAATGTATTGAAGAGTAGGCCCAGTTACATATGTAAATATGAAAATTTAAGAAAATAAATGCTTACTGATTCTAATATCAAATGCAACAAGAATGTATTTATTTTTATGCAAAGAACTACCCAAATGTATAGACAACATCGGTGAGTCAGATAAAAGCAATTGCTGCATCAATAAAAAAATGCAAAGTATGCAAAGTATGAAAGAATCCAAGCAGGTTAAAACACTGCCAGGTTATAAAGCATCTAAACAGGCCTCAAAAATATACTGAAATTATATATTTGGTACACAGTAAACACACAATAAATATTTGTTGCATGAATAAACATGGAAAATAAAACATACATAATTGCTTTTTCTCAGTCACTGGACAATATTGAGATGTCACTTCAGGGACTCAGGCCTACAATTTGACTCCCAAGAGGCCTCCCAGGGGCCATTTATTACCTTAGTGAATTTCATATGATGAAAGACCTACTGGTCAACTTTGCAGAATGTACAATCTAATTGTTTTAAAACACTGTGCATCCATGTCCCAGAGACCAATTCCCATGAACACGATAATCAGACTTCTTTATAAAAATTAGAATGCTGATTTACTCATTTTAAATGAGACATTTCATCATTTGATTTTCACATTTTCTCACTGTGAGTAGATCCATACAAGGAAACCAAATCATACACTGAAGGGTGACTGGTGATCTTTGAATTACAACAAGGACAGCTGGAAGAAGTAAACTTGAATACTCTGGTTTATGACAATTTGATACATCCATTTTACAATCAGGATTCTTTTGCTTAGGGACAGGCAGTCAAGCACTTTGTCACCTAACACACTCTCTCTTGGATATTACCATTAGAATTTGCCACTACAGCTTTTTTTTTTTTTTTTTAACATTTCAATCACCACTCCTTTTTGGATTAACTCATTTTCCACTGACTATCTAATGAGTAATATAAGGTCCAGTTTCTCCATCACACACAAATGATTTGTTCTGATTATGTTATCTTTTATATCTTCAACTTGATTTTAAAGTCTATCTTGATAGACTCTAAAATACATCTTGAGGAAACTCGTTTTATTCTTCCCAGATTACCATCTCTGCTTGAAAATGGGCACATTTCCACCACCAGGCCATGTGGAATCATTTGATCCATTTGCATGTCTAAGAGTTTCTGCTTCTATTTATAAGGAAACAAGCATTATGGGAGGGAGAGACAGACACAATTTCTGGTACTCACTGATGTCAAAAGTTCTTTCCTCCCTAGGTATTTTAAATTTACTTCTAGATACTCCCATTCTCTTCTCTGTAGTCCTAATAGTTGGGTGAAAGGAATAAAAAGGAGTCTACTCTCTGCCCAGCCACCAACAACTGGGGAAGTAGAAGGAATGTTAATCACTCTCTAACAAGTTTACCATTATATTCATTATTCTCCCATGGGATAAATACCATCAGTGTAGTAGAAATCACATTAGGTTGGAGGTTAGATTATCAGGATGAGGTCTTTCCTATCTTTGGCAATAATTAATTGCATAACATTGGACACATTATTTAATCTCATTTGCAAATGGGGTTTCACAATTATCAGAAGTTCAGCATGCTATCATGTTTGTGGCATTCACAGAATCCTATCAGTAATTATAGCTAATTAAAGCAGTGATTCTTGGAATAGGGCAAAGAGAACACAAACCAGAAGGAAAAAATGGATTTGATTCTCAGAAAAGAAGGGAGATGCACATACATTTTTTATAAACCCCTATTTGAGAAAGGACTGGAATAGATCGCCAACAGTTTTCAAATACTAGCAGTGGCTAGAATGCTCTTAGTCACAGAATTCATGCTACATTTTATATCTGAGACCTAAAGCAAAACATACACAAGTGGATATCAAAAATTGGTATGAGATAACAATTTGTGGTAGGCATTAGTCTATCCACTTCTTTCCCTATATTACACTCTGCTAAAAAATTGCTGAATATAGAAATGATTGCTGTTTGTGAGATCATGATTTCTCATAACTTATGCATTAAAATATGTGGTGGTATAAAGCAATTTAATTTGAAATCAAATTTAATTTGGGTTTAAGTTTCACCAAAAAGATTTATCTTTTCCTTAGAGTATTCCCCTTCTTATGACAAATAGTTGAATTGATATACATACAACATTTCTTGGGAAATAAATGGACATTTAGTTATATCTCCAGCCAGAAAGAGCAACTTTCTTTATTACACTTATGACTGCTTTCCAATAAGAAAGAGTCACATGTGAGGTGATGTGGAGTTCAAGTCTCAGAGCTAATATTTTCCAGTTTTATTACTTCAAAGGCTAATCAGTAAGCTCTCTTAGCCTCAGTTTACTCATCAGTAAAATATAGAAAAATTAACAAGCACAGAAGGAAATGTGGTAATTTCTAAATTGTAATACTATTCATAATATATGTAAAAGTAATGCTTAGTAAATATCAACTAATATATGGGGCGATTATTTTTTCTTTTTCCTTCTTCTCTTCCTCCATCTTCTCTTCCTCCGCCTCCTTATTTTCCTCCTTCAAATTATTATTAAAGTCTAATATATCAAATTCGGAGTTTGAGTGGGAGGAAGGAGTTAAACTAATTCACGCCACAATGTCTCTGTGTACATGTACCAGTCAGATTAGAAACACTGGTTCTAATTAAACTGAGTAGTTCTATTTGGATAATACAAAATGTATATCAAAAAGTATTATTTTGTACCACTGAATTACATATTTGAAAACATAATCTTTCTTCCAAAATTAGCTCCTTTTTTCTGACTGCCCCATTTTTTTTCTTTATTGAAGTGTACTTTACATATCATGCCTTTACCCCATTTTAAGTGTACAATTAAATGATTTTTAGTGAATTTACCAAGATGTACAGTTAATCACATAAATCAGTTTTAGAGGAATTCCTTTCCCCTATTGAGATCCCTAATTCTGCTCCCCAACTACTTTTCAAGCATGTCCCACCCCTCCACAGTGCCCACCACATCGCTCAGACGTGGGTTTACCCCCCACTCCCCAAATCCCTAGTGACCACTCCCACCATTTGAGCACCACAGTGTTAATCAGTTAATACCAATTTGATGGCGAGTACAAGTGGGGCCCATTCTTTGGGTCTTGTGTCACCTCACTTTGAATAATGGGCTTAAGCTTAATCCAGGATAATATAAGTGGTGCTAGCTCACTGTCGTTTCTTAAAATTGAGTAATATTCCATTGTGAAAATATACCAAATTTTAACAATCCACTCATGAATTGACGGGTGCTTGGGTTGTTTCAACTGGATAGATACTCCAAACAGAAAATGAGCAAAGAAGTAATGGACTTAAACAGAGCTCTTGAACAAAAAGATCTGACAGATCTCTACAGAACTTTCCACCCAAATAAAGCTGAATTTACATTCTACTCAGCAGCCCATGGAACCTTTTCCAAAATTGACCACATACTAGCCCACAAATCAGATCTCAACAAATTCAAAAAAATAGAAATTATACCTTGTGTCTTCTCTGACCATAGAGGTATAAAACTAGAGTTCAATTCCTATAGAAACCCTCACCGCTTCACAAAGTCTTGGAAATGAAACAGTTTATTATTGAAAAACTCTTGGGTCAAGGAGGAAATCAAGAGTTTCTTC
>CAUYRT010014254.1:0-13711 GCA_963574885.1 Lepilemur ruficaudatus
TGTCCCCCCAAAACTCATATGTTGAAACCCTCACCCCCAAGGTGATGGTATCAGGAGGTGGGGCCTTTGGGAGGCCATTAGATCACGAGGGTGGAGCCTCATCACTGGGATGAGTGCCCTCGTAAGAGGAGGAACAGACCAGAGCTCTCTCTGCTGCGTAGGGAAACAATGAGAAGGCAGCACTCTGAAACCAGGAAGGGGGCCGCACCAGGACCCCGACCTCAAGGGCGCCTTGATCTCAAATTCCAGCCTCCCGGACTGTGAGAAATAAATGTTTGCTGTCTAAGCCACCCAGTCTGTGGTATTCTGTTCTAGCAGCTGGAAGTAAGACACCCACGTATATCACCTCATCTGGTCCTCACACTAACACAGGGAGGCAATGATCTCTAAAGATTATTACTCATCTTCAGATGTTTTCATGGTTTGTCAGTGTTTTTACATAGTGACAATAATTTTGTACCTGATGTGTAGAAACTCAAACTAAATGAGATCATCCCTCATGGCAGAAATTTACTAGCTCAAAAAGTATTTACTGAGCACATACTATTGCCCACTGCTGACTCGGAACTAGAGATTCAGCAGCAGCAAAACGCAGCCCCAAGCCTGGAGTAGCTAATCTCGCAGCATGTCCTAGTCCGTTTGGAGTGGCTGTCACGGAATCCCTGAGGCTGGGTAGTGTATAAGGAAATGACGTCTGTTTAGCTCACGATTCTGGTGGCTGAAAAGTCCAAGAGCACAGTGATGGCGCCTGCTCGGCTTCCGGTGGGAGCCACGTGCTGCGCCGTCCAGACGTCGCAGAGAGGCGAAGGGAAGTGGGCGCGTGGGAAAAAGGAACCTCCCTGTATCACAACCTGCTCTGGAGAGTCCCTCTGTCCTGCAGGAGTGAGAGCTCGTCACCCCGCAGGAAGGCATCTGTCTACTTGGTGAGGGCTCCACCGCCAGACCCAACGGAGCTGTTCCCCTGGCAGTTAAATGTCAACAGGTATTTTATCGGCGACAAACTGCATCCAAACCACAGCAGGGTGGGAGAGAGAAAATAAAGAGTGAGTGAGGTAGACAGCATGCCTGGGGGCCTGAGAAGACAGAGCAGGGTGGACAGGGCCGCTGTCCTGTCGGGACGGGGAGGACCAAAACTCACACCAGTTCTTAAAATCGGCTGGTTCTTGCTAGCGACGGGCATTGCCTGCCTCCCAACAGCCCGTGACCTTTATAGTTGTATTTAATTAATTCTCCATCAATAGCTGTAATTCAGGATTCAAAATCAAAAGTGTCCACACGTGACATCTGTCCCATTTGGATGCGTGTCGCTTTACTATGAGGAAAAACATCAGATAAGGGTCTGGCACAGAAACAGTCTTCAATATGTTGTTTTCATCACACCTGAGCTTAGGCAGGAAAAGCCAAATTTTCTAAAGTATAGCTGTGATTTCAGCCTAGAAACAGCAGCAATGTTGGCAAATGAGTTCGTCTATTTACATGTTTTCTATAATTTTATCCACATATTTTTCTCTCGATCTTAGCTGTCCTGGAGCTCTGCTTTGGGCTGCAGGATAGACTGCGGAACCGGAAACTTTAGTCATATGGCGACAGGGCAAACCCTGCAGGCTTCCAAACTCCGTTTCTTTAATATTAGTATTTAAAACCATGGGCCGAGCTTGGTGGCTCACGCCTGTACTAGCACCCTGGAAGCCTGAGGCAGAAGTTTGACACCAGCCAGAGCAAGAGTGAAACCCCGTAAATAGAAAAAATTAGCCAGGCATGGGGGCACACACCTGTGGTCCCAGCTACTAGGCAGGCTGAGCCCAAGAGTTGGAGGCTGCAGTGAGCTATGATGACACCACTGCACTGTAGCCCCAGCCACAGGGCAAGACTCTGCCTCAGGAACAGCAAAAAAAAAAACAAACCAGGAACTTGGAAACCAGAGCAATCAGGCTTTATTTCTTTAGTTCCAAATAACAGTTTAAAAGGCAAGTATTACATCTGAAGAACATATTTTTTTTAAAAAAATAAATTAAGATCAGAATTAGACTCTTCACATAAATTTAGAACACATTTTAGAGCCTTAAATTTCACTAACAACTTAAGCTCTCGTTATAAAATAGCCCCACTGAAATCTAGAAAACATCCAAAGAAATTGCGTAGACCTCAACCTTAAGTAATTTGATGTAAATAGTAACACAAGTCTCATTTCTAAACCCGCAAGAAGATGAATGATAAAATAATGAATTTTGTCTTCACAGCAGCCCTACAGAGGACTGTCCCTGAGGTTTTAGACAGAAGGAAGCCAGAGGTCAGTGAGTCCTGCGGGTTGCATGGTGACGGCGAGGTCAGCCCAGGTCTCGGATCCGGCCCCAGGTCCCTGCAAAGCACACAGGTTCCCAAACTACCCCTTTCTCAAACAGTCTTCCTGGCACCCTGTGCAAAACAGACAAAGCCAAGTCCGTCTGGCTGGGGGAGGGGTCTCCCGCTGCCCACGGCGTGCGCTGCCCTGTGGCATGGCGTGGGGGGGTTCGGGACACACAGCCCCCGGTATAGCACCTGGGCATTGGAGAGACCAGCAGAAGCAGGAAGGTCTCCCTGACCTCCCCTCCCCTGCAGCAGGTCATGACACCCTCATTCCAGAAGTGCCAACAGGAAGGGAACGTCCTCCCTAAATGCGAGGGACACAGAGAGGAACTGAGCAGACCGGCCTGGCCAGGGCCCCCCATGTCCCACCGCCAGGTCGCACCCTCCAGTCCGGCCGCAACTCTGCACGGCTGTCCGTCGAACCTGAGCGTAAGTACACGTGTCCCTGTCTCTTTGTCCTTCATCTCCCTGCAAAGGCTCCCGGGTCACATAGAGTTTATAGTAAACAAATGCGTCCGCCTTTCTTGTTAATCTGTCTTTAGTTCTAGGGGCCTCAGCCAGCAGCCTAGGACGGGCGAGAGAAGAAATCTGTCCTCTCTACAGGGCGTGAGTTTATTTTTCTAGCTGACCTAAAACCCCACGGCAGTGAGTGTGCAGGGCTGTCCAGACGACGGTGCCCTGGGCTGTAGTCCAGGAGATTCCGTCTGGCCCGGCAGACCTGTCTGTGCCGCGGGACAGCTCGCCACACTCACTCCACACTCCAGGAGTGTTTGCTGACGCCAGCCCTCCCCTAGGCACTTGGGAGCCACAAAGACAAAGCAGACGAAAGCCCCTGCCCTCCACCAGCTTACGTCCCGGTGGGAGGTGACGGAAGTAAACAGGCGGATCACACAGAGGCTGTGGCAGGTGGGAGCCCAGCGCGTGCGGGACAGGCCTGGGCAGTCACTGGGGGGCAGCAGTGAGCAAACTGGAATGGGGTCGGGGCAGCGGTCACTGAAGGCCAGAGGGCAGTGCAGGGAGGGAAGGCCTGAGTGTGGGGCCTGGCGGGGGTCTGGATGTCCTGGCAGAGTTGGGGGCTGCGCTGTGCGAGCCAGGCAGGGGTCCCAGACCAGGGCCTGGTCTCTTCAGGGTGGAAAGGGCCTTAACAGGAAGTGTGTTTTACCTTGAGAGGGACGGAAGACTCAGGAGTGACTGGGTGGGACACACATATCAGCGGGACGCTGCCGGCCAGGAACGGGGAGGGGAGGAGACCTGCGAGTGGTCGGTGACTTCCGAGACCCCCTGGCTGTCCCCTAGGGAAGGGACCGGACCTGCCCTACCTGTGTCCTCGGGGATTTTGTAGCAGGGCAGCACCGATCTCACCAGTCCCCCCGGGGAGGCTGGGTCTCTCAGCCACTGGGTGGGGAAGGGTCCACTTGCCCGTCTCTACCACCTGTCAGGGTCCTGGCGGGAGGAAGTGGCACTCTGTACGACCGAAGGCTGTGACGAGGGCCTGTCGGCAGAGCACGGCAGGCTGGGGAGACGTGGGGATGCCCATGTCGGGGAGCAGCCCCGAAGGACCCAGCAACCAGCCCGTCCAGGGCAGGTCTCTCCCCCAGGCAGGGAGAAGGCAGCAGAGCCAAAGCCGCAGGCTGCCGGGAGCAGTGGTGAGGACGCCATGGCCTGAATGTGGGTGTCCCCAGAGCTCGTAGGTTGGAACCTGGTATCCAGAGTGACAGTGACAGCATTAAGAGGTGGGGCTTTCGGAAGGTGAGAGGTCATGAGGGCAGACCACCAGGAATGGGATCAGTGCCCTTACGAAAGAGGCCCCTCGCCCCTGCCACCAAGTGAGGACACACAGAAGGCACCGTCTGCGAACCAGGAACCCCTCATCTGCCGCCGAATCTGCCCGCACCTTGATCGTGGACTTCCAGCCTCCAGAACTGTGAGAAATGAATGTGTATAAATCACCCCGTCCTCGGTATGTTGTTGAGGCAGTTTAAACGGACGAACAGACCGGGGTGCTCACTGTCAGGACCCTTGTCCTGCCACCCTCCAGCTGCCTGCCGGGCCATCTGCAGGTGACTCCTGGGAGCGGGGAGGGCGGAGACGCACTGGGGGCAACAGAGGAAGACCAGCATGGAGACAGGCCTCCAGGCCACCAAGGTCCATCTCACCCACTCAAGGACCGGGACAGCAGTGACAGGATGGCTGGGGAGGTGGGGACGTGGCCATCACTCCGTCATCATCCAAGCTCCCCTCACTCCAACTGGTTCTGAGAGGCTCAGGTAGCTCCTGGGCAAGCGGCCACATTTCCTTTGGAACATGCCTTCAGAGCTGGGATTATCCTTGCCCTTTGGTTTACTTTGGTCCTGATCGGGGTCAGGACATGCTACCCCAAAATGCGGCACCTTGGCACTTGGAAGAACAGCAGAAGCAGGAAGATCTCTGACCTCCTCCCGCCCTGCTCCCCTGACTCCAGAGGTGCCCTCCACATCCAGAGGGCAGGACTGTCCTCAGCCCTGAGGGCCCAGAGACACAAAAGTCTAAACTCGCAGGCCTTGCGAAGTCCCCTGGTTCCTTACTGTTAGATCACAGCCCTCTGTCCAGCCACTTCTGTGTGACGTCCACTCCTTACGAGACTCGGCATGAGAATCCTCAGGCTCCCCTGTGTCTTTGAGTCTTCGTGTCCCCAGGCTCCCGTGTCAGCTCCTGGTCACATGAAGCTTGTGTTAAATAAACGTGCGTGCTTTTCGCTTGTTAACCTGCCTTTGTTACAGGTGAGGACAGGTGTATCTCTCCCTGCCCTGCAGTCACCAGGGCCATTCTGCTGTTGCGTGCTAACTGCTGTCACCTCTGGCCTCTGTTCCAGGAACGTGGGTTACAGGGATTTTCAAACATAACCCCGGAGGCCTTGATGAAAGGAGAAACTCCCAGGCCAGCGGGGACTGCAGACGCAGGTGGGGAAGGGACCTGCATGTGGCTAACTCAGCACGTCCTTCCTCCGTGTCGGACCAGAGGATTTCTGGACCTTCGGCATCAGAAATGAAGATCCAAAGAAACGGAACCCGTGCAGCTTCCCGGCAGCCAGCACCGGCAAATACGGAATTCCTGGGCTGTGGACCTGCGCAAATAAATCCAGATGATTGACGCGTGGCTATGACCCCTCTTGGCTGGGCAGCCTGAAGACCGAGTTCCATCAGCAAGCCCCGCGGGTCTTCCCAACTCTAACTCTTCTCTGTGCTGCTCTGATTCTGCGCTTTTCCTCCTGGCTGTGCTGGAGTCAGACGCACGTCCTGGAGCCACTGCCCAGGGAGGGTTGCCTGCTGGGGGGCCTCAAAGCTCAGGTTCGGAGGTCAGCAAGCTGCCAGGTCAATCCCACTGCTCGAGGCGGGATCCTGGTCCTCATGGACAGCGCCCTGCCCCTCGTAGACGAGACCTGGCCACGCTGCAAGAGCTGCTCGTGTCATCATCAGAAATCTGCACAGTCCCTCAGTCCCGGCAACTTTAACCCCGTGACTTACAGACAGGACCATTCTCTCAGCGGTCACACCCAGCCTCTGAGTGTCAGACCACAGTTTGGGGCGAGAGTTTCTATACTTGAGCTCGTTACTTTCTCACTTTCAGCTACTCAACGCCTGCAGAAGCGACCGTTCGTTCCTGCAGCCTCCACGTCCCCATCGCTCCCTGACTGCTCCGAGGCAGCTCCAGGGCCCAGAGCTTTGCCCTCAGTGGCTACACGTGTCCGGGGAACACGAGCCGTAACCAGCTCCTTGGCCAGAGTGCCCGTGGCCCGCAGCTCCCATTCCTGCACGTCAGTGGGGTTTCGCTGCTTTTCAATCCAGCTCCACCCCACGGTCAATCCCCAAATCGCCCCATTTCCCTGCGGACGTGTTGTTTCCCCATAGCTCATAATGCCAACAGTTAGCGTTCTTTGGTTGCAAGCAGCAGAAAGTAACTATTCCAATTAAACAAACAAAGAAACGGTATTTATTACAAAGTACAGGAGTCAAGGTTAGGTTTGGCTGCAAGCAGCAGAAAGCGCAGAATAGCAGCAGCTGTCCCGGGTCTGAGTCTGTAGATCTCTCAGGGAAGCAACAGTGCAGGCTGGGTGGAGCCCCCAGGGTCCCCACGCCCCCCTGCTCAGTGCCACCACACCTTGGGTGGGCCTCGTCCTCATGGTCCCAGATGGCCGTGGGAGAAGGGGACAGCCGTGGAGCAGTGGACGTTCTCTGCCAGACAGCCCCCGGGCAGCCCATGGTGCCTCAGGCAGGGACGGGGGAGTGGCTGGACGAACCCAGGAACCTCAGCAGCACCCTGGACAGCGGCTCGCGCCACGCCCCTCCCAGCCCGGGCTGCCCTAAGTCCTAGGTGTGCACACGCAGGTCCGATTGTCCCAGAAGGCAGGTCTCGTGACCACAGTCTCGCCAGGGGCACAGGAAGCAGTGGAAAAGTAGTTCCCAAAGGAGAACTGGGGTGACGCTTCCCAAAGAGGAGAGCCAAGCAAAGACGGCAGATGTCCAACACGCACCTGGCCCAAAGCATGGAGTAGCTTGGATATTTGATATGCTCTGTGGGGGCTTTATTCAGCCAAGTAGTCAACATACGTGAGGAGATAATTCTCGGACTTCCTCCCAGAGCGCAAGGTGAAGCGGCCTGGGACAGTGTCGCGCCAGAGCACGAGCCATCGATGGCCGGGCGTCCATCCCCACTCTGTCTCCCAACAGCGGCCACGCAGCGCTGGGGCCCCCAGACTCTTCCCTCTGCTCCTGTTATCTTTGCAAAGCATGAGGACGTTTTGGGATCACAATTCCTTACCAGCATTTCCAAAGTCACCACCACTCAGAAAACCACCAACTCATTATTGGCAGCGAAGCACGACCTTGGTTGTGGTGAGGCAATTGACGGTCTTTACCCTTAATTACCCCCCTTTAAGTCAATCTTTGTGCTTTCCCGCAGAAATGTTTGTTTGCAGGATTATAAGGTGCAGCCCCAGATGACACTGAGACTCTCACATAATGTATGATATTTATACTTTTCTACCTTTCTGAAGTCCAGAATGCTCTGAATTCTGAGCCATTGGGCCCCAGGAATGTGGGACAGGGGCTGTAGGCTGCACATCCGTTTGTTCCACGAGCTGCTCAACCTCCTTTCCGTTTCCACCCACCTCTTTCTAATTATTTCGACAGTAGGAACTTGCATTTGGAAAAGAGCAGAGCCCAGACTTTCGCAGCTGTGGGAACAGCATGGAGAAATCAATGTGAGCGCCACCCTCCGCATGAGGGGCTCACGGTGGTGGAGGGATGCTGCCCTCACCGTTTGCACCTGCCACGCGGTGACATCGGCCCAGGCCTTCCACGGCCCGTGCTCATCTCTTTCTGTGTTTATTTCTCCAGCACTGCCACGCTAAGTGGCACACTTTTGTACCCCAAGGCCGAAAAATGTCGAATGAATGCTGCTATGTGATCATTTAATCAGTGCACAGGCACCTGTGGGGTAGGTAAGAGTGATGGGTGGTTGTACGTGTCAACTAACTGAACTGGTGACCAGGGGTGTGGTCAAACATCAGTCCAGGTGTTGCCACAAAGGTATTTTTTAGACATGATCAACATTTGTAATTAGTTGTCTTTAAGAAAAGCAGGTTACCCTCAGTCACGTCGTGGCCTCACTCGGATAGCTGAGGGCCTTAGAGCAGAGACTGGGCTGTCAGGAGGAGGAAGGAGTCCTGCCTCCGACTGCAACGCAGAAATCTCGCCCGAACTTCCAGCCCTCGGACTCAGGACTGGAACATCCACTTCTACCTGGCTCTCCAGCCTGCCAGCCTGCCCTGCGGATTTCAGGCAGCTTGCTAGTTCCCACAGTCTCGAGAGCCAATTCCGTAAAATATCTCTCTTTCTCTCTCCATATATGCACACACATATATATGCACACAGCCATGCACCTCATAGCAACGTTTCATCATCTCATGGTGGTCCCGTAAGATTATAATGCTATGTTTTTGTTGTGCCTTTCCTATGCTTAGATACGTAAATCCTTACCCTCGTGTTACAGCTGCCTGCAGTGTTCAGCACAGTCACGTGATGTACAGGTTTGTGGCCCTGGAGCAGCAGGCTGTACCTGTGGCCTAGGTGTGTAGGTTCTACCGTCCAGGTCTGTGTAGGTTTTGTGAACTAAAATAAAACCTTAAGCCCTCCAGCTGACTGAATGGACCCCTCTTGGCCAAGGGGACCCCAGAAAAACCGTAAAGCTGTGTTGCTGGCCATGAGAAGGGAGGTCAGACGCGCTCATCATGCCCCCTCCCCTTTGGAGTTATTCTCTGTAACAGTAAGACACTAAATCATTGACAGGCCTAAGGCCGTGCAGGACAGAGCTTAAACCATGCCTGCAGGCCAGCAAATTGCCTAACAAGCCACTTGAGTTTAGGTAAATGGCCAGCCGCCGGGCTCTGACTAGCAGACTTCCTCATCTTAAAACATTCCAAGGCTTTAGACAAAACTTCCTTTCTTTAACCAATTACAAATCAAAGAATCTTTAAACCTAACTATAACCAGTAAGCCTTCCCCGCTTGGAAATGTCCCACCAAACTAATGCAGCCTTCCGAGTATGGACCTAGGGTCCTACATGTAACTCCTGTCTCCGTGAATGTATAAAACCATCTGTGACCTGGTTGCCACAGGCACATTTTCTCGATAAGCTCTTGAAAACATGTGCTCTGGGCTGTCAGTCACACACATTCAGCTCAGAATAAATTTAAGTTATTTTACGGAGTTTGGATTTTTTTCCATTAACGGTACACACTGTGATGTTCCCACAGTGACAAAATCACCCAAGGATGCATTTCTCAGAATGTATCCCCATCGATAAGCAATGCATGACTGTGTGTGTGTATATGTATGTGTTTGTGTACAAATATGTGTGTGTAGGTGCACTTATATGTGACTGATGCAGTAAGACTGTGTTTACCTTGCAGGAAATGAAGAGGCGATCTGGGTGTGATATGGTCACTCCAAGTCACACGTGCTAACAGACCCGTAGCACGGTCCCTTGCAGCTTAGTCACTTTATTTTATTTTTATTTATTTATTGAGACAGAGTCTCACTCTGTTGCCTGGGCTAGAGTGCCATGGCATCAGCCTAGCTCACAGCAACCTCAGATTCCTGGGCTCAAGCAATCCTCCTGCCTCAGCCTCCCGAGTAGCTGGGACTACAGGCATGCACCACCATGCCCGGCTAATTTTTTCTATATATATTTTTAGTTGGTCAATTAATTTCTTTCTATTTTCAGTAGAGACGGAGTCTCGTTCTTGCTCAGGCTGGTCTCGAACGCTTGAGCTCAAACAATCTGCCTGCCTCGGCCTCCCAGAGTGCTAGGATTATAGTCGTGAGCCACCACGCCTGGCCCAGCTTAGTCATTTTAAAGGACCTCAGATGCACTTTGATTGAAACTCCACTTACCTTTAACAATTGCTCAGATACTTGGTGCAAAGTATTGTCACCAGGTTTCACTACAGTTTTGGTCACAAGTGTTTCTTAAAATGACCCAGCAGACACGTCCTGCCTGACCCTTTGCATTTTGGCTCAGTCAGTGTTACCTCCATGAAATCTTCCTCTGACCGAGTTGCCTGTCCATAGCAAGGAAGACTTTGCAGTGAAATTGTTCTGTGTGCACCTGTCCTGCCTCATCCTGGAGCTCCCCTGGGAGCTGGAACCCAGGCCTAGCGCCAGCACCATGCCTGGCACAAATCACTATCTGTAAGTGAACGACTAGGTAGGGCACTGAGCTGGGATTTACGATTCCGTGTTCAGTTTCCACTGCGCACGCGGCCATCAAAATTCTACCTGGGGCTTCAGTGTCTTCAGGTGGGTGAGGTGGCCTTGCCGAACATGGCAGGTTGATCGTATCTTTTCCTTCGCAGAACCCAGTGCCGCCCTTCTGTGTTTGCGACTGCCACACGCTGCCGGTAGAGGGCAGGAGTCAGCCTCCTCGGCGGCGGCGGCGTCCCAGGCCGCCTTGCGGGCTCCAAGGACTGTGCTCAGCTCTGGCGGCCCTCTGGGACAGTGCGCCCCACTGCACGGAGCCCCGCTGGGACGCGGGTCAGCCAGGGCCCTGCCGCGGCTCCTGTGCAGCCCAGGGCCAGTGGCTGCCAACCTGGCGTTCTCAACAGAACCGGAGTCTGTGCTCTCCAGCAACTTGGGGAAAGTTGATGAGAATCATAAATTCACACTCCCAGCACCTGCAGGGGTGAAAAGTCAAGTTTATTCGCGTTTTGCTGGTTTTCTATTAACCCAGTCTGTGAACACTGGCTGGAAGGAGGAATTTTTAAATAAAATGCCCCCTTTAGAGGGGACAAACAAGTTACTCTATACTTCTCCATAAGAGGAAGTATTTATATAACAGGCTACAGGAAAAACTCAATTAGAAAGAGTGCACGCCCACCTGCACTCTCCAAGGGTGCCAGTGGGCGTGAACGGATGACTGGGGTCACCTGTAAGAGGAGAGTCTCAGGCCCTGTGTCTGGAACGATGCCCAGCGCTGCGCTTTACAGCGACCGCAGGAGGAGGCCCTGTCTTGGAGGCCACTGGAGGTCTCCACGTGACTCTGGTTCCCGACTGACAGCAGCGCCGCGTCCTCTCCAGCCGGCTCTCCCTGCGCTGCGGCCGGCGTGTGGGACCACACCGCACACAGGCTCTTCCCACCCTGAGTCCACGTCGTCACCCCACACGGGCCCACACGGGCCACGCCTCCTTGACTCCCTAACTCAGCTGGGACGCTGTCCTACACGCCGTCTCCAAATGATAAATCCGAGATCCCCAGGTCCACAGCCTCCGCCTCACCCCCACCTGCGTCCTCGACTGTCGGATCCTGGCGGGTGTCCTCCTCGTGCAGAGCCCTGGGCCTGGGCGACCCTCCTCACCCGCCACCGCCAGCTCCTCTCTGCACCCAACAGCCTCGCCCTGGCAGCTTAAACTCCTACCAAAGAGCAGCTGTACCCGGACGGCTTTACTATGTTTTAAAAATCTGCAGCAGCTCTCGTTCTCCAGGAGAAAGTCCAGGCTCTCGATCGGGCACCGGAAGAAGCCCCATGACCTTGGCCACATCTGTTCTTTTCGGTTCCTCTTTGGACACAACCAACTTGAATTTCTGCTCTTGTGCTGTGCCGGGGAAAGCAGTGCTGTGTGGAAGTTGAGAGTCCAGCCTCCGAATATCTCGAGGACAGAGAGCCCCATTATTGTGGCCGCCACACCCCAGCCTGTGGACGCTCCGAATCTAAAGAAACCGCCCTCCGATACTTACCCTCCAGGGCAGGGGTGGTGGCAGCCACCGCACCCGCATCTCATACAACACAGCGACTCCTCACAGAGCGGAACACTCTGTCCCACAGAGAAAACCCACAGTCGACAGCCTCTTCTTGCAGCTCTGGGGGCCTTTCTGCTGCTTCTAATTCAGTTCAGACCGAAACCCCAGGCCACGTGGCAAGGTGGCAGCCGTGGCACACGCCGTGCACCATGATGGGGGACAAGAGGGTAAAAGACACCAGTTGTCACAAGACCCAGGATGCAAGAGTGGGTGGTGACCGCCACGGTTGCGCTGTGGTCCCGCCCCTCCCAAGCAGGATTCTCACACCGAGGCCCTAAGCCCCGTCCTCAGAAGGTGGCTGCATTTGGGGACGGGGACTTTGCTGAGGTAGAGATAGTTGTCAGGGCAGTGGGCCCTCATCCAACATGACTGGCGTCCCTACGCAAAGTGGGATTGGACACAGAGACAGCCCATGCAGAGGGAGACGGAGTGAGGAGACCCAGGGAGAAGGTGACCAGCGACCAGCCCAGGAGGGACCAGCCCTGCCCAGACCTCCACTGTGGATCTGCAGCCTCCAGAACTGTGCGGAACTAAATTCTGTTAGGCCGCCCACGTGTGGGAGCGTGCGAGGACAGCTCTGGGACACAGCACGGCCGCCACAGCCTCAGCCAGGATAGGTCCCCGGGCCCCCATGTGCCTCACTGCCCAGGACCTCTCCTGCCGCCCACCCGGGAGCTGGCCCGGGGACTTTGGTCTTTCTACGGTTCTGTGTGTGGAGGGTCCGTGCCCTGGGCAGCCCTGCACGCGGCGGTTGCTGCCGGCTGCTGGCTTCAGCTAATGTTTCACCACCAGGCGGGGAGGGGGTCCGGGCAGGAGGGGAGGGACCTCCTCCCCGCCCCACAGAGGAGCAGGAGCTCTTGGCTCCCTCTTGTTCATCAGGAAGGATCACCCGGACGGGTGTTGCCTCTTTGCCTGGGACTGCGGCGGTGCAGCCACTGCTTACGATCTGGAACGGCCTTGAGAGTGTGGAGGAACCACGTTGTGTTCCTGGGGGAAACATTCCTCCAGCGGAGCCCAAGAGCACAGAGAAAGGAAATAACCAGTGTGATAGTGAGTTGTTCGGTTTAACCTCGAGCAGTTCCACCCACACCTACAGTCCTTCAATCTCCACTCGTGGAGTCTGGGATGGGGATCAAAAGCAGCAGATAGTACAGTGGTTCAGAGTGTGCACTGCTCAACCAGGACCGCACCCCAACCCCAATGGGACTGTGACCACACTTCAGTAGGCCACGCCTCCATCCTAAAAAGTCACAATCCATGAGACAACACAGTGAGACGCACAAATCCTGAAAGTATTAATACCAGGCCATGGGTTTCCTTACTTCCTGTGTCTTAGCCTGCGCTGTGATGACACAGCACCACAGACTGGGTGGCTTAAACAGGAGATATTTATTTCTCACAGAGCTGGAGGCTGGAAGTCCAAGCCCAAGGTGTGGGTAAATTTGCTTCCTGGTGAAGGTCCTCTTCCTGGCTTGAAGACAGCCACCTCCCGCTGTGTCCTCGTGCAGCAGAGATATCTCTGGCGTCTCTTCTTGCAGGGCTTCTCATCCCAGCATGGAGTCCCCACCCTCATGACCTCATCCAACCCGAATCACTTCCCAAAGCCTCCACCTCCAGAGACAACTGCATGGGGGGTGAGGGCTTCAACGTCAGAATTCTGGGAGACACAAATGCTCAGCACGTAACACTCTCTGCTCTGAGCTTCTCGCTCAGACACAGTATCGTGTGGTTGTGACGTGGACGAGGCGCTGGGTCACCCGCAGGTGTTACTGTGGTAGAAGCAGCATGTGGGTCAGTGTATTGGTGTCTGCGCAGGGTACAGAGCTGTCTACTGACCAGGCTCGAGTCCTCTCTTACTCACCTGCTCAGAGAGGACCCCCTTTTCCCCAGGCCCACAGGGACAGTGTGTTGGGCAGGTTCCCTGGGCCTGAGCACCTGCGCAGGCAGCACACCTGTGCTGGGGGACTGCCCCACCCGATCTCATATACCCACTGCTGCTTCCTGAGGGACCCCTGCGGGGCACACCAGC
>CAUYRT010014256.1:0-22667 GCA_963574885.1 Lepilemur ruficaudatus
TATATGAGTGCCTCTGATTTGTGTATATTGATTTTATAACCTGAGACTTTACCAAATTCATTACAAAAATATGATTTATTGTTATTATACTTAAAGATGCATATCATACTATAGTATATAAATCTTATTGAATTTGCACTGAATGAAATTAAATGGCATTTATTCGTACATTGGATGAATCACACTTATTGAAAAAAATAGAATCATGTATGTACTGCACAGCTGCAAAGAATAAAGTGTCTCTTATAGTTTTTAAGCCACAGGCAACATATCAGTAAAATGATAATTTTAGTTAAAATTTATGGTACATTTATTATTATTAAGGAATTTGTTGTTATTTAAAATATATAATAAATTAGTCCTGTTGGAGTCATGGAATAGAAAAAAGATATGTTGAAATGTCTTTGTATCTTTTCTCAGCAATCTTGCCCTGGCAAAAATGAATGCTCATCTGAAAAGAAAACAATCCAGGAGCACTCCCGTCCCAAACCCCCTCCAACAGCCACCTCCAAAAACACTGGCACAGGATGCTGCCCAGGTGACTGGGTTTGACACACCGATGGAATCTGCTAGAGGCTGGCTCAGCCAACCTACCCACTCCATTTTCTGCCATTCCCCTCAACACCCCCTGCATTCCTGCCACTGAGAACTGCCCCATAGTCCTGAACAGATAGTTAGACCGTTGGCTAGTTTTCCCTGCTGCGAGCGCTCTTCCTCTGTTGGGTCTGCCGGGTAAAGACCTCTTACCCTACAAGGTCCTACTCAAACGCTTGCTCCGCACTGCTGCTCCCACCTGCAGAATTTATGGCTCCACCCTGTGAATCCCCCTTGATATTCAGCACAAAGACTATGTTGTAGACACTAGCTACCGTGGGCAATTTTTATGTGATTATGCAGCTCTTTCTCTCGTTTGACTGAATTCAGACCCTACCCCCTTGGTATCCTAGAATTTAGGATGGATCATGGCCCTCTCGTTGACGGAACTGACTTTCAAGTGGGTAGATGCAGGTTCGTGCAAGCACTGAAGAATGGAAGGTTACGAGGAAGCCACAGAGGAAACATTTGGAAACTTGAGGACTTAGGAGGTCAAATACTTTTTGTAAAAAAATTTATTTTTTACAAATACTTGTGCTATTTATTAGTTATGTACACTTTACTTCGTTGAAAAAAGAAAATTTGTCTGCACTCTACTGATGGAGGAAAAAGGTATGATTCAGCTGACCAGTGATCTCTAGTATTTGCACATAGAATCTCCTGAGAAGAGATTCAGGAACTCTCTTCCATATTTACAAACAGCTCAAAGATCCAATTGGTCTTTGATGCCCAGTGGCCTCCAGGATAAATAAAAACTTTTGATTCCCCTAGGGATTGCTGGTTTCCATTTTTATCCCTTAGTGCTTGACTAAATGCCACATGAAAATGAAAAACCAATGCCAACTTTCTTAATTGAAACTGTGTCTGATTATGAAGCACTTAAAACATAAAAATGGGCTGCACATGGCTTGCTCCTGGCACCGAGTTCAGGCACTAACTTCCTGCTGTCAATCTTTGACCTGGCAGAATGACTCCAGTGCTGTTCCGTGAATGGTAAGAATATTAACTCCCAACTGACAATTCTTCACATACTCAGGTTAATAGCATTTTACTGGCCATTTCACTTTTACTTTGTAAGCAAACACTCCCAGAAATTCCACAGCATATCTCAGAATTTGGATTTACATACATATTGAATCTATGCAAAAGAATGAAGAATGTGTTCACAGACTTTTTTTTCTCTTACTTTTTTTTAAAACTGGACATGGGCAGTTGGCTTCATCCTGTAACTTGCTTAATAATTAGAACTACAGGACTAATCATATCCTAAGTTTGTATAGTTTTCAAGTATAGAAACCTACAGTCCAAAAGAACAAGGCTGACAGAGCTGGCTCAGACCACACCCATACTTTCTGCTGATGCCCAGACCGTACTTCACTTGGAGGGGGATGGGAGGCTGCTGTTGTTATTGTTGATGTTCAACTGGAAATTAAAATCTTGTGGAAAGTACAGTTCAAGATATTGACTTTGATAAGGTCCATGAAGACAGTTAGAAGATATCCCCTTTAGAATCCAGAATGGCTTAGTTCATTTTAAATTACCTTAGGAGGTAATTTAGAGGAAAGGTAAGGCATCTCAGTCATGGCAGGTATCTATGGAACATGCTTTCTACCCACGTCCAGCCTGCTAATGCCATGAAAGTTCCCACGGTCCGATGAAAACACCTCTGCTGCACTTGCATCCGCAGGCCTGGGCCAGCCTCTCCCAGGTCTCAGCCTGTGGGGAGCAGGGGCAAACTCAGAGCTGCATAAGAAGAACGAGCTCTTCAGACTCATCCAGATAGCTTTCAAATCAGCTTTGTCACTTACATCTGCAATTTTACATCTCCTTTTTTTCATATATGAAAGAACTTTCGTTATTATTTTATTATACTATTAATATATAACGTATTAGTGAATACGCCAGATTGCATGTTCTCAAATGGCAGATGACATTCATAACATTTCTACCTCAGTAATCTGTCTTTTGGAGGATCTGGTTTCTTACCAGGTCTGTGACATTGCCCACAAGGACACCAATGGTGCTAAGAACGTTTTGCTCAGTTGTTCTATTATGGCTGTTGTTTAAAGTGCTCATGTTTTTCTTCTAATCTGATTTTCAGTACCTGATTGTGTGTTTCCTCGTTATCATGCACAGGAGCTGGTCAGGAGATAGGTTTTATGTATTCACATGCAAGTCCACAGAGGGCCACAGCACACTGTTGCCCCACCGTCAGATGTCAAAACAAGCGCTACTTTGTCATCTGGAGGAGAAGAATAGGTAGATTTATAACAAACACAACGTAAAGCTCCACAATAATTTATCCATTCTTCTTTTGGTTGACATTTAGGCTTTCTCCTCTTTTCCATTATTGCAAACCCTCTTTGGATTGAAAATTAATGTTTCAAACTAGTTCTTTTTGCTGTCACCAATTTTACCGCTGCTACATCCATGGTGCATCAATATGCTTGCCACGAGGTATGAAAAAGATGTTTTAAAGAGAAATTACCTTTAAAAGCTGCTTTTAGGCACACAGATATTCACCCTTGACGGCTCCTCACTGCGATATTGCCATCCTGTCTCCGGAATGATCTACCTCTTAACTCCAGATCATACATAGGAAAAAAGGAGAAAAACATCTAATGCTGAAATTTTTAAAAATGAGAATCCAATGAGAAAAGCTTCATAAAAGCAGATGGCACCTTCTGGGAAAAACAAATAGAAGCCACTTCCATTTCCTTTTGCTCCTGAAGACAAAGGCAGCACTAGAAAATAATGTTTGAGACCCATTCCAGATCTAACACCCCACAGTTGATTTCATAGCCAATTATCTCTTTGAACTTGATCTACCATCCAAATGGGACTAGGGACAAAGAACAGAGCTAAATATACCTATAGTTTCAGGAACTGGATTTCCCAGCCTCCTTAAATACTTTCTTTCACCCAAAGACATTATAGGTGACTCAGTATCTGTATAATGACAAGTCTTAGATAGTGCGTTCCTAATTGCCAGTCACTTTTCTGACAGCTGTCACCTATATTAAATCATTTAATCTAATGATCACTAACACACGGTAGTTAATATGTGATATAATGTTCTACGTGCTTATGTGTATCAGCACTGAATTTTCACAAAACCCTATAAGGTGGATAATTTTATTACCCCCATTTTGCACATGTGGAGACTGAGGCACAGAGAGGTCCACTATCCTGCATAAGGTTGCAAAGCTGGTGACAGTGGCATGGAGTGGGAGCTGTGGCTTCTGCTCCAGAGTCAGGCTTTTAACAGTGGCACCTGCTGCCCCACCTTGAGCAGGTTGTAGGTTTCTACTGTTGTGGGGTTGTCTGTGTGTTGTGCAGGTCCAGGGCTGTAATGATGTCATACACAAGAGCTGCCTGGATATCTTCCCAAGTGCACACTGAGGCTGAATTTTGTGAGAAGGGAACTAGCCTTCTGGGGAGAAGGCAGCCAATTGCCCTGGCCTCATTTGCTAGCCATCCAATTTGGGAGCAAGGGTTTATTTGAAGAGGAACACCTGGTATTAGAACATTTCCTATTTCCATAGGAATTTAAAATTTAAAATTATTTATAAAGCAATTCTCAAACGAGTGATACCATTTTACAATTTAGTATTTTCTGAGGACTGTTAGGTGGATGTTGTGGGAACCGAACTTGAAATGGAAAGAGCCTGTTATTGGGTGTGTCATACGAATGCCTGGCTGCATCAGGTTAGGGAACAGCACACCTCGAATCCCACCTCTGCCAGTCACTAACCATGCGGCCTGAGATAGATCATTCACACAGCTGGGCTTTGCATATTCATCAGCAAGTAATATAATGTATACAAGGTTCGCACAACAGTCCTGGAGCTGCTGGTTCTGTTATTACTCTTATTATCAATACTACAATTGACATTTGAAAAAATTATTTAATGTGTTGCAAACTTTCTCTAAACCTTTCCAAATGAAATCAAATGTGGGCCAGGCAGGGGTTTCCAATCTTGAATCTGCCCCTTTGTGGATCCTTTGTTGAGACTGAGACCCTGTAGACCTGGTCTGAGCCCATCTGATGTCCTCTGATATGCAGCCAGGTGTGGGCGTCACTCGACTGTAGCATGAGGATGCTACCCAAATAGCTGTGCTTTTCTCTAAGTCATCACTCTGCCGTGCAGAGCTACATATTCCTTTGCTGCGTTCCCTACATTTGAGCACCTTATTTTCCAACATGCACGATACCACAGGGCTATGAGGATTTGTGAACACGCAGGGCCCCTGGGAGAAGGTGGCCTTTTGTGCCACCATCAATGGAAAGACCAGACCTGGTACTCCAGATCCCCAAGCTGGTCATTGCATAGTCACCGTCAGCTCCTTGAGAATCTGATGGCCAGCCTAACCAGCTCCTCTTGGCCAGGCTGATGGAAAATGCATTTGTATTTGGCAAATGCCAATATAATTGGGCTTTTTAAAATTCCAGAAGATTTTAATTGCAGAAAAGTACTTAAGTTTAAATCCTTTATTGTTTTTTTTTTTACTTGAAATTGAGCTGTGAAATAAGACCAAACTAGAGTTTAATAAAAATTAATTCCCACTAGAATTTAGAGCACATCTTTAAACTATCTTAAATCTTCTGTTCATGAAACTTTGCCCAGCTAACTGCAAGGGTCCACAGCCTGTTTCTAATTTACACTCTTTACTCCCTTCAGGAGATGGAAGAAAAAATAATCAGAAAATATTGTCTGCAGAATTGTCACAGTACCTAGTCATCCTGCACAACTGCCAGTCTCTATTCAACTTGTGGGAGAGGAGAAATTTCCCTCTGAAAGGAAGGTATTAGGATCCCCGAGGCCCTCTGTGCAGGCAAGAGAGCTGCCTGGTTAAGCACTTCCCATATGCAGAAGCACGATCTCCCTCTGACCTCAGGGCAGTGCCAGGGCACACGTGTGAGCACCCCTGTGCTGCGGAGGCGACTTTCACAGAGGCATGGCCATCACACACTTGCAATATGCAAATCTAAAACACTGCAGTTCAACCTGGGCCTGCCTATTTCCCAAATCCATTCTTTTGCATTCTAGGGTTGCGAGATAAAATACCAGATTCTGAGCTATATTTCAGAAAACCAAGAGTAGTGTTTTAGTATTAGTATGTCCCAAATATTGCATGGAACTAAGATATGCTAAAAAATTATCCATTATTTGTCTCAAGTTTTGATTGAACTGGGCATTCCATATTTTATTTTATTTTATTTTATTTTATTTTATTTTATTGAGACAGAGTCTCACTCTGTTGCCCGGGCTAGAGTGCCATGGCATCAGCCTAGCTCACAGCAACCTCAAACTCCTGGGCTCAAGCGTTCCTCCTGCCTCAGCCTCCTGAGTAGCTGGGACTACAGGCATGTGCCACCATGCCCAGGTAATTTTTTCTATATATTTTAGTTGGCCATTTAATTTCTTTCTAATTTTAGTAGAGACGGAGTCTCGCTCTTGCTCAGGCTGGTCTTGAACTCCTGACCTTGAGTGATCCTCCCTTCTCGGCAGCATTCCATATTTTAATTTGCTAAATATGGCAACCCTAACACTAGGCGATTTCTCCTGATAAGAAACAAATGTTGACTATCTTGTTCTCTTATGGGTGTAGATCCCAATACAGTTTTTCAAAACTTAGTGTATATTTGGCTGTCTGTGTGGGACATTGCTGCTTAACCTTTTATTTGTGGTCTATGAGAAGGAAAAGAACAAGGGTGGAAGAGGATAAGGAAAAGAAAGCAGGAAGGAAGAGGGTGAAGGAAAAAGAGAAAAAATCAAAACTTCTTAGAACACTTTCTATTTTAAAAAAAGAGTACCACTACTACATCAGAATTACAGACTGTTACAAAGTCATTTAACGTAGGATTGAAATGAATAATAATTCCCTATAGGGGACATCTATTTAGGAAAGTAACTTGCAAAATACCACATTGTTACGTTTCATTTTGAATATTCATCTATTTTAGCAATTAAATTATAACTATTAATGCCATGTTTATCAAACAGTATCATAACCAAGGAGACCTAGAATAATTAGATGACAGTTAGCCAACTAAATTATAGGCAGATAAATTCAACTTTCATCCATTCAAAACATATCCTGCAAGTCCCAAAACATCTGGATATCTGTAAGCAACTAAAACTTTGGCATTTTTATAGGCAAAATAATTCACTGACTTAATTTTCTAAAATATTTATTCAGAGGTTTTATCACCATGTCCACACAGTCACATTTCTCACTAAGTTAAGGAGTCATCCGACCTCCCCAGGCGCTGCCTGCTGACTCCACATAGTGAGGTTGGGCCCCAGCACCTGACAGAGCGTCTCACTGTCAGCTTTGACACTAACAGTTCTCGGAGTCCGCCTCTAAACAGGTCGCTGCGAGGAGGAGATTTAAACATTGCTTTTCTCTGTTGGAAAGAAAGTAAAAGAATACAAACACACACTTACTTCTTTCTTATTTAAGCTTCCAGGAATATAATGCATGTTATTTTATACCCTGTATGGTGACTACTAACCCCAAGTAAACACAAGGTGACAGAGTTTAACTGACACCACAATCTTCCCTATTTATTTAGGACTCATTGTGTTTATTTGAAAATACCAAAATGTATTCCAATCGGAACAGAGACCTGGGAAAATAAAATTTCACTCACGGCTGACTTCACAATAATTTAGCTGTAAAATCTTTTTCTTTGTCAACCTTTAATTCTCAATCTATGTGCCTGTATGCTTAAGAGGAATGGCTGTATGAGGGCGTGGCTCTCCTGCATCCTGGGGACATTTGCTAGTTCCTATCTTCAGTGAGCAGGGAAACGTGGACACGGCCAAGCACCACACAGTGCAACTGGTTTCACAAAGGGCTCTGGGGGAGGCAGAAGAGAGAGCCAGAAATCCTTGGAGGAGCAGGCAGAGTGGGCAGGGAGGGATCCCGAAGCCTCAGGCCCCTCGGAGATGACAGCAAAGCTTAGCGGATGCTGCTGGGCGCTGCCTCAGGGCCCGCGGAGTGTGGGACTGCGGGGCTGTGCTGCTGTGCCCAGGTAAGCGTGTTCTAAGATGTAGCGTGTTAATAGAAAAGCTGACACACAGGGTGCGCAGACCGGGAGACAACTGCCGTTGGAAAGACAGTTTATTACTCTCGGTCCAGGAGGAGGGGGCACACCGCACCAGGGCCACACAGGGAGGCGAGGGAAGCCCGGGCGAGAGCCGTCAGGCTCTGTCACTGTCGCTTCTGTAGAAGGCGTGGGCAAGGCAGGCAGGCAGGCTGAGGCTTGGCTCGTTTGAATAATTTCAGGGCCCAGGCACAGAGGGGCTGTCCCCAGTTGTCTGGTACCTTGTTCTAGAGTGATCAGGGCAGGTGGACAGTGGCCCAGAGGGTGAGAGCCCCATAGGGGAGGGATTTGGGGTGTGGGACACAGAGACACGCCCAGAGGGAAGACCATGTGAAGAGTCACAGAGAGAAAGACGCCATCTACAAGCCAAGGAGAGAGGCCTTGGAAGGAACCAAGGTGACACCTTGACCTCAAACTTCTGGCCTCCAAAACTGTGAAACGATAAATTCCTATTGTTTAAGCCACCCAGTGTCTGGTGGTCTGTCACAGCAGCCCTAGCCAACGACACAGCCACGCATCAAATGCACAGGCCACTCCTCTCCAGTCACTCACTCGTGTCTGTAGTATCTCATTCCAGGGCCGTGGGATGTGATCGGCGGGCAAAGCACAGTAAAACGTACAGGAAAGAGGGGCCTAGGACATGCATTTGTCCTGTGAGAAAAAATATTTCCAAGTGTCTAGTTAGCAAACAAGTTAGATTTCAGAGCCTTCACTTACAGCTTTACAAACATTAATCAAGCGTGACAGTGTTTATGTAGCCACACAAAATAAAAACTCAAGTTATTTTTCATATACTGCCAAGTATCTAAATATTTGACATTGAATAAATAAGCTTTACCTAACCAGAATATTCCGTGCTCCATTACACTCTCAGACTCACTCACTCGGGAGGAAGACGTGTGCTTGTGAAGCCCTGGAGAAGTGAAGCGTAAGGGTCTCATTACCTCACAAAATTTACAGATGTGAAAACCGTTGTCCATCCAGGCAGCTGACCTGCGTCCCCTGAGAACACACCCAGGGTACAAGACTAAGATTGTGAGTTTGTATCTTGTCACAGTTGTGAAGCTATTTTTATCCCTCCCCCCATGGAAAGACAAATAAAAACAATGAAGATGTATATAAGACTAAAACTAAAATAAAATACCTCTATTTACTGGCTTTTACTTTACTGTTTTTCATTTGGAGTGAGAGGAATAACTTTTATAAGATGTTCTCTGGCAGAAGTTCTGCCCCTGGAGTCTTTTCAGAATGAAGCACTGGGAAAGAATCTGCCAGACCGACAGCTGTGGGGTTTGCGCGGTAGAGGAATATGGATATTTTTGGAAGGAAACACATGGGAACCATCTCCAAAGCACTTCTGAAGAGTCATTCACATTAAAACAATAAAATATTAGCCATAAATAGTTAAGAAGGTACAAATCGAAAGTCCCTTTAGCGGGCCACACACTGAAGGAGAGGGTGTGAGGTACAAGGCGAGGCAACTGTATTCCTACTCCGTGAAGTCTAGGACCGTGCTTGCAATGAAAACCGTGCCCGTGTGCTGCCTGCTGTAGCTCAGGGCGTCCACCTGCAAGCACGCAGGTCCCAGCGCTCAGAGCACAGCGCCCGGCACCCCTGCTTCGTCCGTGGCTGTCAGTTCCCCTACAGAAGGAGGCTACAGGGACAGATCCCAAACCAAAAACACAGTGAGGGCACAACAAACATCATGAAAATAATGATTAGAGCTGCCACTAGACACAGCTCCCCTCTCCCCCAACAAAGGATCACTGGCTTTTGAAAAGTAATTTTGGTCTGTATCTTATTCCAAACTAAGACTTTTTTTTTAAAGATTACAAATTGCTGTGTCGTCTGCTGGGAGGGTTGGCGCAAAGCATGGCATAATGAGAGGTTAACCCTATGTAACAATTCTCTCAGGACTTCCTCTTGACCTTGGGCAGGGTTCAAAGTCTTTAACCCAGCCACAGGCCTTTGAAACCTGACCTTGAAGGCCCAGTGTGTGCAGAAGAAAGGAGGAATTTGAAGAGGACACACTTGGACTGCAGTGCCAATTCTGGACCATGGAGTTTGCGTCCCAAATCTCAGAAATCAGAGCCAGAAGTCTTAGAAAACATCTCAGTTGGGTCAATGAAGGGATAGGTGTATGACTGTGTTACTTCAGGCTGTGGAGATGGTGCAAAACCAAAAACAGACAGTGAAAAGGATGGCGCCTCTGCGCGGTGGACCTACAGATGGAAAGAGGCGATAATTTTGCTCTTTATTGTTAGAACTTCTTTACAATTTTAAAAATCATAAATACGCATTACTTTTGAGAAATTTCTAAAATATGTCACAAAAAGCCAACCAAAAGCATCCCCCCAGAAAGGTTTCCTGAGCGCTTTATAGTTCATGAGACTCTTGAGTGTCTGTGCCGTGTCGAACAGAAAACGGTTGTGAAAGAAACTTACAGGACAGGGCGGTAGCAGATCCCACTTCTCAGGTCAGGGAACCGACGACTGGCAGAAAGTCCCAGGGTGCAGCTACTGTCCAAGCCCTGGGGCCACGTGGGATCCTTGAGTGTGACCTTTCCCTGGGACTCTCGCCCTCATTTCTGGTGCCACAACCACTCCCAGCCCCAGGCATTCACTGTGACACGATGCATCGCTCACTGCTGTACCCTGGGCTGGTAGGAGAGGGACACTGGGAAACAGGGACAAGGGAACATCACCCCCATGTCAAAGAGCCCTAGTTCTCCCTGCACACCTGGCTCCAGGGCAGGCCCAGCCCAGGCTCCACCCTGACTTTATGTGGCATTGCTACGAATACCTTGATGGCAGGTTTGAAATGTTTTCTGTTTATTTCCAATAAGCCTGGCTCCTACAAGATAATGCTCACACTTGCACACGAGCACCATCTCCCAGCCCCTGAACATGATTCCCTTGGTGGGAGTCCCTGAAGTGAAATGTGAGATAGATGCATCAAATCAGCATTTATTCAACAACTCTGTGTGCAAGGCATTGATCCAAATCTCACCTGCATTAATTCATTGAACTCACAACATTTTTACCACTAGATTATCAGTATTTTTCCCAGTTTTACTCATGAGAAATGAGAGCCTCAGAGAAAGTAAGGAAAGTGCCTGGCTTTGCAGGGCTGCTTAGTTGCAGGATTGAACTTTGATTCCAGATTATTCTGTTCTCAGACTTTATTCTACTACATCATGAAGCATCGAAGACGTACACTTTGGAAAGCTGGGCTCTTCTGCATTGCTCCGCAGAATCGAATGCTCTTGGTGCCTGTGCTGGGTTTATGCAACAGCGTGGTTTTGTTCTATCATCTGCACTCCCAGAGAAAAAGAAGGAACAAACTCCTGCATCTTCTTTCACTTGCAAATGCCATGATAGCAGCAGTATTGCATCTACTGTATGAGACCTTGTCAAGTCATCACAACATATCTATTCTCTAAATGAGATGAAACTGGAAACTTCCTGCTGGAAAACTTTCTACGTCTTTGCCCCTAACCCTGGATCTCAGAGTTTGCAAAGGGCAAAAACGGGCAGGAGCCTTAGAGATGTACCATTTTCCTCTCATTTCTCACAGGCCTTCATTATTTACAACTTTCATGCTTCTGACTTTGACTATTGTGTTATCGTCACATCGGCTCGTACACCAGGAAGCGCTGCTACATGCCTCCAGGAATGTCTTCCTAGGAAAAAAACTGGCTCAGGCCATTCCAAGCCTAGAACAAACCAAATCAGTTCAAACAAGATAAAACAAAACCCTCGATAACTCCTCATGGCACAGGGAAGTCTGTCATTCCCAGCCTGTTCACAGGCCCTTGCCATATAACTCCAACTGTACCTCTGCACAGCCCCCAACTTTCCTACTGGCCTCACAACCCTTAGGTCTAATTTCTTGTCCTTCACCAAGCACTGTTTTATTTTTCATGTATCTATTTTTCATACACTCTTTTCTCTTCCTGGATTGTGCTTTTTCCCCTTATATTGTGCCAAAGAAATAACGAAATGCAGGAAAGAATGAGTCAGGGTATGGGCTCCCTGAGAGGTGTCCCTGGTGGACCGGCTTCAGGCTTCCCCGCGTACCTGTTGGAGGCTCACCGTGACGCACTCTGCAACCCACACACGCTCAGGTCCTACTTCCCTTCACTTGCTGTGTTATCAGTCCCTGCTGGGCCCTGCAGTTCAGAAGTGTTTAATCAAACACGTAGATTAAAATGTGTTCCTCTTTCTGAATGGAACAGCTTTGATTTTGATGTTGGGCTCTGACTCTTATCAGCTAGATAAGCTTGGACAAGATGCTTCACCATTTTCTCCTCTATAAACTAGGAATAACACGCTTCGCAAAGGGCTGTAGTGAGAATTGATATTTGTAAACATTTAGCACTGTCTGATGTAGGGGTGAGGGAAACTTGTCCTTTCCCCCGAAAGCTCGCTGACAGGACAACTCACAATTAGGGCAGATTAATAAGTGAAAGGTTTATTTGCCATGTGCATGGGGAGAGTCACAGAATAATTACCCAATATCCCAGCGAAGTTCAGATGTTTTTACACCTGTCCTTCTGGAGGGGAGGGTCGATGACGAGTACAGGTAATTCTGTTTAGGGGTGACAAATGGTGCTAGGGAGGAGAATGGATGGGGGAACAGATAGATTTGTAAATGACTCCCTTTGCAGATTAAATTAACCTGAGGGACAGGTATTATGTTTTAATGATTTGGGCTCAAACTGGTTGCATTCTTAATCTTCTTTCCTGCAATCTATTAAAATAATAGGGAAGAGAAGGGAAGTCAATTGCCCCCTTTGATCTTTTAATAGAGGTAAAGCCCCCTCCAATGCTTTTTGATATTGAATGTCCTTTAATTCAAAATGTTCTTCATACCAAGGAGACATGTTTTGGGGTGAAATTTCCTGAGCTCCATCACTGGCATAAAGAAACTCCTCTGTAAGTGAGTGGCCAAGAGCTGGGGCTCTGGAGGCAGAGCCTACAAACTGAGGCCCCTGCACCTTAGTGTCTGTGTGAATTTGGCAAGTTAAACCATTTAAGCCTCAGTTTTTGCATCTGTTAAATGGGAGTGAGATGGTTGCACTTCCCTTGAAATTAGGCAGATTAGATATACTATGCTTGTAAGACACCTTGAGTAGCAGCTAACACACAATAACACGAGCAGCTGCAGTATGCGCAGCTCGTGGTGTGGGCAAAGCTCCACCTCCCTCCACCTCCACAGTCTGTGCTCAGTAATGTGAACTCTTAATGGCACCAGTCCTGCTGTCATTATCACCATCGTCATGGTCATCCTCCTCCTAATCATCAGTCATCAGTGTCACTGTCAACATCATCATCATCACCATTATCATCATCTTCATCATCACCATCATCTTCATCATCATCATGCCTCCACCTGGCTCCTACCTGGCTCATTTCTGCTTCTCACCTGCATCCCTCACCTCCTTGCTACGCCTTGGTCACTACACTTTGGTAATGTGCTCACAGGCCCTGGGGAATCCAGCCTTTGCCCCTCCAGGCATGAAAAGGACAGTGTGAAGGATCCCTGGCCACTCTTCAGCACAACTTATGATGGCATTCCTTTGAATCAGGAGAGTTGGTTGGGCTTGTCACATCTAGCTCAGTCTCCTCAATTTCTCCCCTCAAATACTAGTCTTATGAGATGTTCTAAAAATGTAAGAGAGAAAATCTATGCTGTGGATATACTATGAACCACATACCATATCTTTCCCTTGAGATATATTAATTCACTTAGCAAATTAAAGGACTGGAGAAATGCTAGAGTAAAGAAATATATTTAACTAGTTAATCCATTTAACTAAAATAAATCTATTAACCTTTATAATCAACTGTTTTCTAAACTACGACTATGGAACCTTTCCCTGTGTTTGTGTGTATGTACGTATGTGTGTCCTGTGCATTAGGAAGGCCCATGCCGCATGCTTTCTCCTTTTTGTGTAGACACACACATATGCATATATGTGGTAAGCTACATGCCATGCATGTGTGTATGTACTAAGCCATACCAAGAGTGTGCCACATGCCTTCGTTCTTTGTGTACATGTGCATACGTACATACTAAGCAATGGGAAAGGTGTATTACAAGCCTTCTCCGTTCTGTGCCTGCATGAGGGTGTGTGTATGCGTGTGCTGTACTATACGCCTGCTCCTGCACAAAATTCCTCCCACCCTCACCTTCTTCCTTTCTGAGTTTAAATCCCCTTTGTTTTCCTAACTGCTGAATACTCTATCAACATTTCTGTTCTTTCTTTTTTTTTTTTTTTTTTTGAGACAGAGTCTCACTCTGTTGACCAGGCTAAAGTGCCGTGGCATCAGCCTAGCTCACAGCAACCTCAAACTCCTGGGCTGAAGCTATCCTCCTGCCTCAGCCTCCCAAGTAGCTGGGACTACAGGCATGCACCACCATGCCCAGCTAATTTGTCATATATATTTTTAGTTGTCAGCTAATTTCTTTCTATTTTTTTAGTAGAGATGGGGTCTCGCTCTTCTCAGGCTGGTCTCAAACTCCTGAGCTCAAATTATCCGCCCACCTCGGCCTCCCAGAGTGCTAGGATTACAGGTGTGAGCCACCAAGCCCAGCCAACATTTCTGTTCTTTCTGACTCTTTCCATCTTTTTCTTCTACCCCATAGAAAAAAGGAAAGTACCACAAAGGGGGAAAAAGAAAGAAAACATTGCATGTCCAATTGTTTCATTTGCTGGTTGTACTCTGTGGACTCGTCTGGACGCCAGCTCTGTTGCTGCACTCACAGCTCTGGTTGGCCTGCCCTCTCCCCTCTCATCCCTCTAAAATCTCATGCAGTCCTTCCATCCTTGGAAACAATGTGCACACACGCGCTTGCATGCGCACACACACAAACACACACACTCATACTCACCTATATGTCCTTAGATGCCATGGACCTCAGCTTAAGTGAGATGATTCACAAAGACAGCAGCTACCATATCAGTTCCTGCATCCTCAGTGCTAGCACAGGGCCTGGCAGACAGTAGGTGCCCAATAAATGTTGAATGAATAAGTGAATTAATCAGGAGATCTCTACAGGGGTCCATTTCTCTTCATGACCACGTAGTATGTTTCTTGGTCAGCAACATGTTCAGGTAGAAAGAATAAATTTTTCGCAACTGCCTTGATACCTCCAGGTATATTTTCTCTTAGCGCCTTTTAAATAGTCTGCTATTATTCTCATAAATTCATCCTACTTCTATTATAGGAGGTCTGTCCGGAAAGGATCCAGCCATTGTTAATATAACGAGAACGGTTTGCACAGCATCGATGTAACCTGGCAGCCAAGGAGAGCGGACTGGAATGCGCGTGCGTGAACAATGATGCCATCACTAGTCAGTGGGGTGCTAGACGCCCTTGCGTGAGCATGTGCGCTGTGTGGCCGTCGCATTCTAAATGACTGTGCGAGTAGAGCAATGAATCTGCATCAAATTTTGCAGTTAAGCTTGAACAATCGTCTATGGAAACTGTTTGAATGATTCAGAAGGGTTTCAGGGACAATGCAGTGAGTGCAGCGCAAATAAAAGTGTGGCACAGATGCTTCAAAGATGGCTGAGAAACTGTTAAAAGTGATCCACATCCTGGAAAGTCTGCAACAAGCAGAACATCTGAGAATGTTGAATGTGTACGGTTAGGTCAAGAGACTCTGAGAGAACTGTGTGAGGTCCCAAGGTGCCTAATTTGAAAGGGACGAGGCATCATTGTCCTATGTACAATGTTTCTTGTATCTTGTATATTCTTCAATAAATGTCTCTATTTTTCATATTCTATAGCTGGATATTTTCTGGACAGACCTCATAAATTCAGCCGTTTACCATCTAAGGTCAATATGGTACAGTTGTATAGGTTGTACACTTGCTCAGTGTGTCTGGCCAAAGAGGGAAGTCAGAGCCAAAATGCAAGCTTCCTTGCTGGAGCAGGGCAGGTCTGCCTTGAGGAAGAAGCATGAGCTTGCACAGTTATGCATTCCCTGGGGAATGCTTATTATGATTTGCAAGGATTAGCGGTGAGCTACCCACAGGCTACATAAATCCCGAGGGCTACTTTTCTCCAAAATCTAGGTCAAGAGTTGAGGAAGAGAGACACATGCCACTTTTTCATTATGACTTACCATGTAGATCACAATGGGAAAATATTCTGCCGAGAATGTAAGCAACAGACATTAGATTTGACCAGACTATCTGAATCTCATAAACTTCTTTCCTATGCTGACCACAGAGTGGTTGAGATGTGGATTTGTACTGAGGACAGAGAGCCTGAGAGAAATAAAGAAAAAGTCAGGAGTAGGATTTGAGGTCAGCTGCAGGTGGCCCCAGAAGACACAGTCATGGATATGAAGCTTTCCAGAAGGCTCGAAGTCACACCCAGTGGATGCCTGGGTCTTTAGAACATGTACATAGTTCTGACCCTCTTCCCTTCCAGGAAGCCCTGCTGCTCTATAGTTATTTTTTTCCTTTTCTATTATAAATGGGAAATTCTGCCCTTCTGCATGCTAATTCTTTCTTTCCTGGTATGAAAGTTCTTTCCCAATATCAGATTCTCTCTGGCCTTTGTTCCAAAGCGACCACCGTGGCAAACAGGTACGAACTTGTCCCCCATTCAAATGACACTTAGTCTCTTAGTAATTTATATCTGTGGGAATCCCCGAGCAGGAGCCCTTGTTGACAGAGCTTCTCACTCTCTATTGCAGAAAGATCCCCTCAGGCACGGCCCACCAGGAATGCTGTCCTTGTAATTATACCAGTTGACTTTGTTCAACACTTGCTGGGCATGCACCAGGCACTGAAACGAGCACTTTACCCGAATTATTTCATTTGTCACCACCACACTCTGGGAAGTTATTTAACATCTCTCCAGCTCAGTTTTCTCTTTTATAAAAGAAGAAAACATCTGTGTTGTGCTGTAGGGTTGTTGTGATACTGAGAAATATCGCATAAAAATACTCGGCGGGGACCTGGTGGGTACTCAGGACCCGTGAGCTGCGAGATCCTCTCTGCCACCACAGCAGTCCTGGGTAAAATGATAAACACAAATACAGACATTGGAGCCATATTCAAGCAACAGCAAAAATTGTTCAACACTGGAAGAGTTGAGTTTAAACGATTTTTTAATATTCTGCTATTGTGGCCAAATCATACTTGCTGGGTTAATTTTTGAAACTTAGAACAAATTGTCATCTAGTAACTTATAATGATCTCAGCTTCAGTGTGTTTCCTGCTGTTAGTTCACTCGGAATGTTCTGGGCTGCGTGTCAAATGCATTCTCATTGTGTGGCTGCCAGAGAGGAAAAATGCCCATTGTCTTGGCTGTGGCTATTTTTATTTAAATTGTAGTCCAACTTTAAGAACATCTTGAGGGTCATAAATGTGAAATGGTGGGTAAAGTACTTTTGAAAAAAACACGATTGCTTTCATTTTTAAAAAGTAATGAATGTTCATAACAGTAAATTTTGGAGACAAAAAGTATAAAAGATAAAAATCAGTTTCACATAGGCTTTTTCTAAACACAACCACTATTAACTTTTTGGTGATTTTTTTAATTCAGTCATTTAGACAACAGATAGACAGATTATATATATATATATATATATATGTGCATGGGTATGTGTGTAAATGAGTTGC
Organism: Lepilemur ruficaudatus; assembly: GCA_963574885.1. Lineage (NCBI taxonomy): Eukaryota > Metazoa > Chordata > Mammalia > Primates > Lepilemuridae > Lepilemur > Lepilemur ruficaudatus. The sequence goes on from CAUYRT010014256.1 coordinate 17,355, forward strand.
TATGTCTCTAGCGAGCCATATATAACTGGAGGTATGCACATGTATATTATCAATGTGATCCGTGCGTATATGAGCATATACAAATATAAAAGATACAAATGGATATTTGGAGATACTCATATAGATAGACATATAGATATACTCAATATAATATTGTGACTCTGCTTTTTTAAGACAAAAATTCCAGCAAAAGCATTATTTTATATTTTGTAATGCTTTTTATGGTTATCATGTTAATAACTACAATAATAAATGCATTAAGTAAAATAATATTTCACAGGTTGGTAATTCTAAGGACGCTTTGTAATCAGAAGTTGAGGTTGTGTCCTGGTTGATATTAGTATGCAAATTGCAGGAATAACATCTTTCACACACAGGTTTTTTAATTATTTCCCTCTTTAGAACCTAAATTGCTGTATCAAAAACCTGGACACGTTGGGGCATTCTAGATACATCCTAGTAAAAGCTGTTTTATTGTTGATTGTATTGTTTGTAACATTGACTAATATCCCCACCAGCACATTTACACTTCATTCACCAGTATTCTCCCAAATGCAAGGACTGTAATTTTCAAATGAGTTTTATATTTGAAATATTAATAATATATATTCAGTAGGGTTTGAAATGTATGAAAGAATAAAGCAATCGAGAAAGGCATACTGTTGACCTGTGTCGTGGGAGCCACTTTTGCACATTAAGGAAGAATCCTGAGCGTGTTTCCGGATTCCTCCTTCTCTCAAAGAGATCCCAGTGCTGCCGGGAAGCCACAGGGCCGCAGCACACTGCGAAGGGCATTCTCAGCACTTGTCAGCATCACAGTCTCTTCAAGTCTTCAGGGTCAGAGAATACTCCTCAAAAGAATTGGAGCCCAAACGATGGGTTATCAAAGACTGAGGAATGCGTTGAGAAAAGTCACCTACTGAAAAGTTCGTGGAGACCAGTAACCTTGCAAGCTGAGAGGCAGAAGGAAGGTTTAATAGCAGTGGATGAGGACAGGCGACTGAGGGGCCAGCACACCCACGGCAGGGTGTGGACTCTGTCATTTGGCAGCATGGAATGTGGGAAGGATGGGAAGCGGACTATGGAGGGGCATCCTGAGGGGCTTCTTGATGGCTCTGTGACCCCCAGGACTTCTGTGGGGCTGAGAGGTGAGGGGACTGTCAGAGCAGTGGTCCCCAGGATGAGCTGTAACTCCAAGAGTTCCACTGGCTATAGGCCACAAGTCCCCAGGCAGGAATGTCGGGGGAAGGACCAATGAATGGGGTGAGTGACGCATCCACAACAGGAGGAAAGGAAGGGTTGGAGACGCAGTGTCTGGAGCCAGGAGGGGTGTGAGCCCCACAGGGTCCCAGCATGAAGAACGCATCCGGGTCAGGACACGGGCCACAAGCAGATGATCTGAGGGGTTTCCTAACCTTGTTCTTCCCTGGCAGTCTTAGCCAGAAGGTATTTGGGAACCTGCAGAAACCCTTGCCCTCCTGCCTCTCTAATCTCATCAGCTGAGCCCTCCAAGTGAGTAGAGAAACCTGCTTGTCAGAATTGCCTTGGGTTCATGAAGAACGCAATCCTCAACCCAGAAAACGAGACCTTGGCCTCTGCAGGCACCACAGCGTGCCCTGCCCTGCATGCCACCTCCATGTGCCCAGAGCAAGCAGGTCACTGGTTTGGGGGGCTGGGAGCTGGCCTGTGCTGAGCACCATTTACCAGGATGAGGCAACTCTGCGGCCTCAGGTCCCTCACATAGGCAGAGCAGTGGTGGGGCCTGTTTATTAGACAGGGTCGTGGTGAGCAGTAAAGCAAGGATGTTTGCAATGGTCCCGAGTGGAACTAAAGGGCAGTGCGTTCCTTTCTTTCCCTCTTTCACAGAAACCTGTGTTATTTTAATCATAGCAGCAAGGAATAAAAGCATTTTTTTCCCATTCCCTCTGGGAAGAGAAATTAAATGTGGCCAAAGAAAAGAGGCCAAGCATGAATAACTGAAGTGACTATTACAGTTACTTCTTCCCTGAGCAATTCTTGTATTTCTGCAGTGCAAAGTTAGTTGTAACCCAGCCACATAAAAATTTCTTGCACACTCAAGTAGCAACAAGATGGTGATGAGCAACAAGTTTTAGAGATAACCAAAGGTGTGACCTACCGGCCACTAAGACTTCTCCAAGAGCCCGGGGGAGACAGGACTGTGGCGGCAGCAGGGGCTGCTGCAAACTACATCTGAGCGACTTGAGAGTCATGCAGCATTTCATAGACTTTGCATGGAGGGGGGTTGAGATAGATACCTGGAAGGCACAAGAATCTAACCTTGAGCAAATCAGAGATGAAGGAGCTAAAGAAATAGACTTTCTTATGAGTCACGGTTGAAAAATTGAGATTATTCTACATTCAAGAAATTCATCTGTCCAGGGGGAACCACTGCAATCTGACTGGAATGTTCTATAAAAATGGACCTGGGACAATACCAAAAAATAATAATAATAATAGTAATAATGTAGAGAATATGGACAGAAACACCAAAGCAGAATCCATTCCTCTTGTATGTACACATGTATGCGCACATACACACAAACATACACGCATAAAAATATACATAAAAATATGCACAAACATGCATACAAATATACATAAATACAAAAACAGGCACACGCATACAAATTCATAAATGCACAAATCTACATACACACACAGACACAAATATGCATGCATCATACATATATAGATATATGGTTTATTCTATATTCCATACCTTCAGTTCTTTATAGCTATTTTTTTGTTGTTGTCTGAAAAAAACAAAGGGTAAAAAACAAACAATTTAATTTCATTTATTAACACTCAGAGATGTTGCTAAGGAAAAAGACCCAAGTTTGGGACACCAAGTAACCAGTAGGGAAAAGCCAGCCGCTTCCCCAAAGGAGAAAGACCAGGTGAGCTGTGTCACCCACAGCTGGGCCTCCAAATGTCCTTTTCTATTAAAAGTGTTAGGTCAGGACAGTCAATGTTTCTTAGAAATAAGCCAGGGAATGATCATGTTAGTCTATCTGCACCTTCAGATCTTTCAATGTGGTCTCTGATTTAACTCCCAGTGCAGGGACAGTGGCAGCTGTGACTTAACAAGGGCATCTGATGCAGAGGACGGTACCAGCTGGCTCCTTTAGACCTTGGGCCACCTACAAGCCATGTTTCTTTCTGTGCAGCAAAATTTTACGTGTTAAGTGGAGTGAGTTTTTGCTTTCTTCACTTGACTGTTGTGCAGACCAAATAAGATAATTAGTAAAATTTCCCTACATAATGTAATGATTTTTAACAATCATTTTGAGCCATTTATGCATATTTGATGTGTTAACATGTATTGGGCTCATATGTATCAAGCATTGTGTCCCTTATTTTTATAAATAATCACAAAAAGAAAACCTCTGGAATAAAATATCACTATACAAGAAATGTCTAGAACAAAACATGGGACAGGATACAGTCTGCTTTATCATCAAATTCTCATTTTCTTGGGAAAATAAGAGACAAAAAGGCTGCGGCTGGGGCAAGATGCCACGTGTATAATTAGCGACAAACCCGAGTTCCAAAGCCTTGGCCATTTGACACAGGGGCCAGTGCTCTCTTGAGCAGACGCCCCAGCTTTCTGCTTCCCAGAAACCACCCGGGAGTCAGAGGCAGATACAGAAGGTCACGGAAGAATATATGAGAAAATAAACACAGCAAGGTTCCCTGCCAGGCGCTGGCAGCGGGGCTTGCAGCTTTCCTAGCTCTGAGAAATTCATTTTGCAGGGCAGGGGGAATGAGGAGAGCAGATTGTGTAAAATCATATCCTCTCTGTTTCTTTTCCCCCAACTCCTGTGAGAAATAAAGCAGGGCATCATATTATCTAAGTGATGCAATGATGCAACATTTACCTAGGGCTTCCGCTATCCAGGTGTACGATGACACAGGGCGCTGATAACAGAGAAGCCCTGGAAGTGTCTGCCGCTTGTTAGTCGCATTGCAAATGGAACCCAGGCAGGTTTTGCTCCCAGGGCACAGCTGATAGTCCTGCTCCCGGGTTAGGATCCTGGACTCTACCTTGTTCTTGCCACCTCAGGTAATTTGACCCTCCTGTTTCCTCACCTGCTAAACGAGGATGGTGATCACAGCATCCTGGAGGACTAGATGAGATAATACAGGAAAAGTGCCTTGACCAAAGTAGCGCTCAGGGTTGAGCCATCCCTGTTTTTACTCCACACCGCCTGCTTAGGAAAGACACAGCGTGGGCTGCAAAGCACCGGATACCAGAGAAACCAAACGCAATTTCTAAACACAGGGGTCAGTGCGAGGTTGAGTTCTGGAGTCATAGAAATAGAGGTTTAGACTGAGGAAGACCGGGACAGAGAGAGAGAGCATTTTGCATGCATTTGAGAACACAAGCTGAATGCTCAGCTTGTCAGGATTAATACTGAGCATGAAATTCCCAGGGCTGGGAAAACACTTCCTACCCTTAACCCATTTTCAGTTGTATTTGATCACTGAAATGAATCTCATAACAGAAAAAAAGTTTTTAAGATACTTATAATCAGAAAGAAAACTATATGCCAAAAATTGTGGCAGACTGTACTCTGCTAACTGGTAAAATTGCAGCTAATTTGGTGTGCGGAAGAAGAGTGGCAATGGAGTGATGAGGACACCCAAATGCTGTTGCTAATAGAAGAGCTTCCGTCCACCGAATGCAGCACGCAGAACGGGTCAGCTGAGTTCCGCAGCTTCCTGTCCAGTTCCGCCGTGTGTCTGCAGATTCCTCCCAGGTCCTATGTCTGACACTTCTGCACACTTAGCTTATAAGGGAGAAGGCGGGCAGACCCAGGGACTAGATTTTTGGGCAAGAAGAGGCATAATAATGAGATGGACATCTCAAGTCCCCCTCAGAATCAGGAAAAGTCTCAAATCCATTTTACAATATATATTTAGACAGGTAATACATTAAGTCCAGATGCGGAAACCACACGGTGGAGAGGGACAGGCCAATTCCAGGTTCTAGAGACCAGGGTCTCAAGTCCTGGGAGAGCAGCCAACACAGTCAGGCGTACCCAGCTACTCTGCTTCTTCACTTTGCAGAATGGGATGTATACGTATATGTTTTCAATATGTTATTTTTAAATATATTATTTTTCCATGTCAATAAATGAAATATTTAATATTTTTTTTTTTTTCTTTTTTATTGGGGGAAAACTACAAAGCATTAACAGTATAATGTTTACAGTCACAATTTATGGTGAGCTGATTTCCCAAAATATATTACCACTCAAGTTGACTTATCTTGTTACATTTAAAAATCTA
>CAUYRT010014261.1:0-96050 GCA_963574885.1 Lepilemur ruficaudatus
TTTCCTTTTTTAGTTATTTATATTATTTGTTTACTTAATATTTATTTATTTTGAGACAGAGTCTCAGTCTGTCACCTGGCTAGAGCACAGTGGCATCATCATAGCTCACTGCACCTTCAAACTCCTAGTCTCAAGTGATCCTCCTACCTCTGCGTCCCAAGTAGCTGGGACTATAGGCACGGGCCACCATGCCCAGCTAATTTTTCTGTTTTTTTTTTTTTTTTTTTTTTTGTAGAAACAGGATCTCACTCTTGCTCAGTCTGGTCTCGAACTCCTGACGTCAAGCAATTCTCTCATCTGGGCCTCCTAGAATGCCAGGATTATGGCATGAGCCACCACATCTGGCCATTCTTTCCTTTTCATTTCTCAGCAGTATTCTCTTGTACTGTAACACAGTTTGTTAAATAATTCACCTCTTGGTGGGTATGTGGGTAGTTTTCAGTTTGGGTCTATCATAAATAAAGCTGCTATGAGCATTTATGTATAAGTTTTTATGTAAACATATGTCTTCATTTCTCGTATTTAGACACTTAGAAGTGAAATTGTGGGGCCATCCTTCTTTAGTTTTTGAAAAACCAGAACAGAGGACCATCAAATTATACCTTTCCAAACTATAAAACAATATTTCTCCAAGAGGTGTCTAAAACAGCTTCTTCTACAGACATGTGATAGGACCACCTACATACCCTATATTCCAATAAACACACAAAAATTTTGAAATCAGATGAACCCAAGTTTGAGGCGCAATTCTGCCATTGATTAAGTGTGTGATATTTGGCAAGTTACTTAATTTCTCTGAACCTCAGTTTTTCTCATTTGCAAAATGGAGAGAACTCAAATATCTGCTTCATAGATTGTTCTGAGTGTCTAGAGAGATTTGAAAAGTAAACGAAAAACGTTTATCACAATTCCTGACAAATAGCAAATGCTAAACAGTTATTAATAGTTAGAGACAGTACAGCAAATCACAGAATGCCTTACATGATGGGCCATCTATAGAGCAGTGTAGCAACAGCTGGAAGTTGGCCTCAGCACAAAGGCATGCCATGAAGTATTACAAAGACTTTTGTTAAAGGCAAGGGAGAGTGTAATGACGTTTATGCATTGAACCAGAAATGTTTACATGGGAAGTAAGTCTTTTTGCCCCAAAACATCCTGCCTTGCTGGAAAAGCCTCTCATATTTGAGTCCTAATAAAATATCTCATATTATGAGGCACTTTTGCAATCACTGTAGCTTCAACAAAGTACAGCACATTAGCCTGAGAGAACTTCAATCAATACAAGTTTGGATTGTTTAAAAAGGTCATTGGCAGAATCAGTTCAAAATTAAAAAAAAAAAAATGACAAGGGAATGTAACGCAATTTTACACTAATTATTTCTGGGGCTCTGACCTCCCAGTTGTACATTTAGGTGTTGTTGCAAACAAACTTTTTAAAGATGACTTTTCTTTAAGAAGAAATAGACTTTAGTAGTTACATTACGGAGGTCACAAAGTTGTGCTTACAAGGTGAATGGAGAAGCGTACAAAACGGAAGAGCTTATGATAGGAGCGGTTAGTTACTTGGAGCAGATGACATCGTCAGACAGGGATTCAAACCCTCTGTCACTTAGATAACTTCACTGGGAGTGAAAATGTTGTACTCCGGAGAGCCCTGCTAAATGGCAGGAAGACATTGATCTCAAAGGACAGAAAAATCTGATGTTTCATTTGAATGATAAAAGCCTCTTGCAACTGAACTACTAAATTAAATAACTTAGGTTGATGCTTATTTATTTTTTTTAATTTCCACATTGGGAAAATAGAGTATTGACTTATATTTTGGCATACACAATATTTGCTACTCAAGGGAAAGGTAAGTACATTTAAACCTTGGTAGATACAAGCTTGTGAATTAGAGACCACGGAGTCTTTTTTCAAAAGGATGGGAGCTGTCTGTCCGCAGGCTGTGACTTTGATCATATGGAAGCCATTGCCAACTGAAGTGAGCAATGCCAGACAGCGTGTTTGCTAGTTTAAAGAAAGTATCCATTTTGTTAGCACCAGAAAGGAGTGGGAAATTATCCATGAACAATGATGCTTTTTTACAGCCTGGGGAAGCAGTAGTGGATAAAGCAGGGATTAAATTGACAGCAGTGTCACTATTTCAAGGTTTTCAGAAATTACCTCAATACTTTGATAATACTGTACATCCAAAATGTAAAGCACCGTATATATCAAAGGCATTCCCCACCCTCCCAGGATACATGTGTGTATTGATGTTTATATATTTTATACATATATAGAGACACAAATGTATCTATATAATATATATGTTCGCATATGTATTTATATGCACATATTTTTATTGCAGTCTTCAAGATTACAAAGAGGGAAAGAGCACAGTATTGGTATAACTTAAGGTATTTTACATCATAGCTTGGAATCATAAGTTAAAATTGCTTTGCCCAGCTATAGGAGTTTCTAAAGTATTAAAATATCCAAACTTTTAAGTATCTCCAAGTCAAAAAGGTATAATGTTTTCAGTGGAGTCATTAAAATTATTAGCAAATATGGATATGACTATAAAATCTATTATGGTAGAATCCAAATTTGGGGACCTGAGTTGTGTTCATTTTAAAAACACGTGGCAGATACTGTGTTAGGTTGTTCAAACCTATTAGCCTTCTAATCCTTAGAAGATGGTCAGATACTATTTCAAGAATTCTTAAATTTATTCTCCTTGAAATAGATCAGGAACCTCTATGTCAGAAAGGTAACTTTTGAAGAACACACAGCTGGAAGTAACAGTCATATCTATGAGTATTAAAAATCTTTCATAAGCAATTAAATTAAGCTCTGAATGACAGCAAGAGAGAAAGACAGAAATGGAGACAAAGTAGAGACAGAGACAGAGAAAAGAGAGACCTGCTGTTTCATCTCATCATTCCACTATAGTCCAAAGGGTAGGACAGTGCTGAACACACAGTCAGTGCTTAATAAACATTCTCAATAAAACCTTATTCAGTGAATAGATGACACTGCCTCCAAAAATGTACATTTCTCCCCCCTCTACTTCATCTCTCCTCCAGGACATTTTGGTTTTACAAACTAGGACGCACACACAGATACACACAACTTTGAATTTCTAAAAAATGATTGGTTAGGCAGCTTAACTCTTGTGATCAAGGAAGTGTGCCCTACCTGCAGAGATAGTTTGGCAGTGTGATGTCTACAATTTCTGCTGGATAAACATTAAACCATCTAATATAAGAGCAGAAAAGGCCCTCAGATGTCAGTTGCCAATAGTCATCTATTGGACTGCATTTGGTCTCCCCAAATTCATCCTGGCGCCCTCCTGAGGTTGCAGCCAAAGTGATTTTTAAACAAATGCCAATAAGTTAATTTCAGTTTTCTACTTGGGACCTCCAGTGGCACCCCGTTACTTTTACAGGGCAATCTGGAAAGGAAGGTGTGAGTCGGACCACGTTCCCTCTGCTCTAGCCACACTGGTCAGTTTCTGCTCCCCAAACTCTGAACTTCAGTGCACCCTCGGGTCCTTGAGCTTGCCGCCCCTCTTCCTTCCTTTGGCTTGTTGCATACTTCCACTTTGATTTGCCCTTCGGATCTCAACCACAGACTCACTCTCTTAAACAGGATTTCTCTGACTCCCTCAAAGAAAATCAGGCTCCTTTGGTTTACAGGTTTATGGACACCAGTTTCTTCCTTTCAAACTATTTATCTCAGTTGTAATTATAAACCCACTTGCACTGGTGTGGCACTGATATCTGTCTCTCCTACTAGACTGCCAGTTTCATGGGGGCAGAGACTCGCTCTGTTCATGCTCACCCGTGTGTACCCATCACGGTACTTACCACATAATAGATTTTCAACAACTATGGTTGAGTTTATCCTTTAGCACTGACTCTCAACTTTGTTTCCATGGAATCCATGTAAATTGATGCCCTAGCGCACTTTGGGCAACACCATGCAGCAGCCCCATGGGGACTTGGAACATCCGTGGGGTTTGCATGCTACATTAGACACAAACAACAGCACTTCTGTGGAGAGCTAGCACCGGGTGGAGATGCCCTGTGGCTGAGGTGGATCAGATGGGGTATTATCTCAGAGCTGCAAAAAGCCATAGAACAAGAGAATGAGTTTGGAATCTGGTTGAGGAAGGAAGCCAGAACGGAAGTTAGAAAAGCAGTGTCAAAAGTCACGTGCTAGAGCCAACAACACAATAATAATAATAAATCAATAGCAATAAAATAAGCCATCACCATTATCAGGAGTAACAGCAACATCTAGTTCCAAGGGCCATAATCTGAGAAGATTAGAACTGAGTAAGGAATTGGAGTGTAGGGTGAGCTGGAACATGGGATTCATTAGTAATAATATTAATAAGAGTAATCTGTGGACTACGAAGGCCCATTATTTTTGTAGTAATGGCTATGTTACAAAAAGGTAAGACTGCTGGGTGTTAGCATAATTCATTGGACTTCTTGAGATCTGGTTTGAAATCTTGCTTCTGCCCCTTATCCATGATCTTGAACAAGTTCCTTAACATTGCCGAGCCTCAGTTTCATCGTCTGAAAAATGGGAATAGTAATACTTCTATTTCTTTAGAGCCTCCAGAAGAGTTAAATGAAGCAAAACATGCAAAGTGTTCCAATTGGTACTAACCTATAAAATGGACTCAATAACAAAAAAAACATAGTAACTTTTATGACTAAAAAGCAATATTGGAAAGATGTCATCTCAAAATTGATTTTAAAAGAGGAAGATATATCACATGCCAAAAATGGTTAGAAGTAAATAAAGAGACCAACATATAAAATAGAGTAAATTCTCTTCATTTGTTCTTCCCTATCCTTTGGGGGAATATGTACCATTCTCTACTTATGTTGAACACTGTGTTCTGCAGAAACACAAATTAAGAATGACTGGTCCCTCCTAACATTTTTCTAAGTGTGGTTCAGGGACTTCTAGCCCCTTATGGTGACCTTGAAAAAGAAAGTCCAAGGTCAAAAAAGGGTTTGAGGAAAATATTAAAGGGTCTGAGAAATCCTACAATAAAAATCCTGTTGTACTGTGTTTAAATTATTTGATCACAAGACCTTTTTCTCTATGTTATCATAAGTAACATGCCAATAAGCACGCTTTACGAATTGCTTATCTACTCCATTCTTTTCTATTTTATAGATGAGGGAATTGATCCAAACAGAGACTAGTTATATATTTCCCATAAATGTTATGTTCAAATTAGAAAGAAAAACATAGCTGTAAATATTCAAACACATGGGAGAATGAGAAAATGCATATCATGCAAAAACCTCAGTGATTCATTGAAGACTTACTATGCTTGCTTAATAAAGATCCATCCTTCTAGTTTAGTTTCTCATTTCTTTTTCTTTCCCCTCTCTGTTTTTTTTTTTTTTCGTGAGACAAAGTCTGGCTATGTTGCCCAGGCTGGAATGCAGTAGCTATTCACAGGTGCAATCATAGAGCACCACAGCCTTGAACTCCTGTCCTCATGGCCCCAAATGATCCTCCCACCTCAGCCTTCCTAGTTTCTAATTTTTAAGGTTAGGCATACATATGTCATTGAAATTGGAATCAATAAAGACATATTCCTAACCCAATCTCTCTTTAGAATTTTGGAATATAATTTTGTCAAAATTTAGATGTGCTGGCATACTGATACAAGTTAAAGTAAAAAAAGAAGTTATTTTCCTAGCTTCTTTTCTATAAAAGAATGGTTGGATATGGTGTCCATAGAAGTTTGGACACCAGAGGGTATAGCAAATTATATTCTCCAGAAACGGCCACGGCAATATTTGCAGTTTGTTATTGAATCCAAGTGGGAAGTAACTGTTCTGACCAACAGAGTACAGATATGTGACTGTGAAGTAAAGTTATAACACGCCTTCCTCTTGTCTCTCTCTCAGGATGCCTGCATATGGAATGCAACCACCATATTGTAAGGAAGCCCAGGCCACATGAGGAATCTACTAGTAGATGCTTCTACTGAGAGTCTCCTCTAAAGTCTCATCTATAGCCAGCATTAACTGCCAGATATGTGAGTAAAGGAGCTCTAGATGAATCCAGTCCCTGACCTTCACAGTTCAGGATATTGTTGAGCAGAAACAACCCATCCCAGCTGTGACCCATCCGGGACTGTGGACCACATATCTAAGGGTAAAGAAATGGTTGTTTTATGCTCCTAAGTCTTACAAGGTAGTCACAGTAACTAAAACAGAGAGTCATTTGAAATGGAAAAGGGAAAGAAGATAACCAATTTTTAATGCATTCCTACTATGTTCCTTTGTAGATATCGTGTGCTTTAACTCATTCAAACGATATGCATCCTACTTCCTTCATATGCAGGCATGTTTCCAAATATATTTTATGTAACTGTCACACCTCTTTGGAGATCGTGCATTATCTCCATTTATCAAGCAAGAAATTCTATACGTTTTCCCTCCATTTGCCAGTGTTTGTATAAATTTAGTGCCCAGGATATACAGAGAGAGAGCTTATATTCCTTGAAAGTACAAATGGTGAATTCTTAAAATTCTCATTCTGTTGTCAGTAGTTGTCATGCACTTGGTCAGATGTGTCCTGCACTGTGCACTCCGTAGTAGTCACTAGCTTTGCAGGGAAAACTTGAGTGTCCTGTACCCTTTGTCTCCCTGCCCATGCTTCTGACCCAGACTGATAGTTGGTGGTCACAGGGTCCAGCCAAGGGGGGTACTTCTGTGTTACACTGACACCTGCAGTATACACCTGATAGCAAATGGGAGGAGTGATTCAAGTTGCAGCCACATTTTATTCCCAAATGACTCCATCTAAGAGCATCTTGGACCTGACTTAATCTCAAGATAAATCTTCACCTTTTCTTGGTCTTATGTTCCATATGCTTACCATGACTTTATCTCTTTCTGATTTCACAGTCCCACAATATCCTATCTCCAATGGCTTTACTCTTCTCAGTTTGATTTAATCCATTCATTCAAACATCAGTTATGAAATGTATCCTATATCTGGTGTATGATATGGAGCATCTCTTAACCTGCAGGCATCAGTCCGTGAAGGATCCTCTTACCTGACTCGTGCCAGCATCAATATGGTGTTAAGACAGACTGTATTTCTCCTCTGAGTCAACCCAACACCCAAAGAACTAAATTCAAAATGTCCTGTGACATATTGGAACAGAAAATAGGAAACTTAAATCACTTATCATGTCAAATTCCCCAGCTTCAAATTTCAGAACTGCCTTTTACCTGCCCTGACACCCGGGGCAAGTTACTGAAACCATTCAGTCTCATGTTCTCCATCTATAAACTAGAAGTAGTAACTTTTCTCATTGAGATGATGTGAGAATTAAATGAGATCATCTGTACAATGGGCATAATCTACTTCCTGGCGCAAATTAAGCAATCCACACGTGCTCAGGATGATGGATGATGACATCCACCCTGCCTAGACAACTTCACAGTGGTTACTCAGTATTCCTAAGGTGCACCTAGAGTCAGACATCACTATCTCCAATTTTGCACCCTCTTCTGACTCCGTTCCACTTCAATTCTCCAAGTTCTCTTGGCTGCTGATACTCTTTCTGGTATCAGCTTCAATTCCACTCACCAGCTTTACTTGCCATACCACAGGAGGCCAATATTCTGGGCCACTGATCTGTAAATGAGGGTAGTGAATCAGATGGCAACTGCTCAGATTTGGGTATATCTGGGCTGGTGCAAAGTGAGATTAAATACTATGAAGCCTGGGCAAAATGGCTGAAAACCTTTTGACATAAGATACAGCAAATGCAGTCTCTAAAATCACGGACTCTGGACCAAGAGCTGCCTCTGCTCAAATCCAGCTCTGGAGATTGCTGGTTCCATGACCTCTGGTAAACTACTTGACCTTTGCTTGCCTTGGTCTCTCCCTGTGCAAATGGGCATAAGAATCACACCATCCACATGAGGATATTGTGCAAGTTGAGTTACTGCCTGCAAAGTGCTCAGCACGGTGCCTGGCACACCCTGCGCATTTTTATTGCTCATGTGTATTTGATGCCCTGCCATAACACCTCGGGTCCTTAACTGGTCCACAGTGGCATATTCGGTGCCAGCAGCAGACATCTATTCAGCTGTGGATTCAGCTGTGGCCATCTGGCAGGCAAGGACTGGGAGAGCTGAAGAGTGCGGTGGCTTCTGTGTGGGGATCAGCAGCATCTGCTTCTGGGAGAGAAGCTCTCCGTGCCCCCTGGCACGCGCGCCACTCATAAATTCCCAGAAATGGGGACGCAGCTGAGACCCACCATTCGTGGAAGCAAAACACTCCCTTCCTCTCTGCTTTATTTATCTGGAGCCGGAGCTACAGTGCCCGTTGGATTGACATGCAGCTGCTGGCTTGTTATGGCCTTCCCAGCAGAGTCCCTGCAGGCTGCACTGTCATCTTTCCTAGAGAAGACGGAAGACTATAGCTAAAACAATAGCCACAGAGAAAGGAAGACTTATTTGAGCAGATTTAGGTAATGTGATTTGCCCTTTTTGAAGACATTCAATGACTCCTGAGTTAGGCAGAATGGCTTCCCAAAGGTATCCGTCCTTGCAGTGCATGACTATGTTATATTAAATAGGACAAAGCGCTTTGTTGATATAATTAAGGTTATGGACTTTAAAGCAGTGAGAGTAATCTGGATTATCCAGGTGACCCCAATCTAATTACATAGGTCTTTAAAAGCAGAGAACTTTCTCTAGCTGGAATTACAGTGTTGTGCAAGGAGAAGGCAGAGAGATTCAAGGGAGGAGAGGAACTCTAGCCTCTGTTGCTAAAGGTAGTCACTCGGAAAGCATGAGAAAGATTGTGGGTGACACCTGGGGCAAACACAGACTCCTGGCTCATATCTCCAAGGAAACTCAGACCTCAACTATACAACCCCAAAGAATTGAATTCAGTCAATAACCTGCAGACCTTAGAAATGAATTCTTGTTTAGAACCTCCAGATATGAGCGCAGCTTGACTTTGTAAGATCCTAGGCAAGAGACCCAGCTGGGCCCACATGGACTTCTGACCTATATATGGAAAAACAAATTTGAGTTATTTTATGCCACTAACTTTATGGTGATGTGTATGGCAGCAATGGAAAACTAATGTAACTTTCCAAAGTAAATTTCAAATTTCTCATGGTGGTGTTGAGAAGGCCTGCCCTGGTCTAGTCCTGATCCTCCTCTAGAGCTTTATTCTAGATCACTCCCTGCAGTGTCAAGCTTCCCCCAATACCACCACTCCTGACTACCGTTCTCTATCTCAGGTTTTTCCAACAGGGGCATTATTGGAATTTTGGACAGGACAATTCTGCATTGTACAGAACATTGCCCCATGCTAGGAAAGACCTTTGACATGATCTACTCCTTGGGATCCAAAAGACAGTCGCACATAAATTAAAAGTGAAAAAACCCAAATCTCTGGGGTTTGTTAGGTTTGTGCATCACTGTAAGTAAACTGTAAATTGTTAACCAGTATGTTTTGAATGACTACTAAATCCCCAGAAGTCTTTTAATACCAGATAACCTGAGTGAACAAGATAGAGTTCTTGACTTTAAGGAGGTCACATGACATTTGGTAGATTTTTAAAAAATATGTGAACAAACAGATTAACAATTTTAAAATGCTACAGAAGCTAAGACAGGATGATATAGGACAAATGAAGGGAGCGTGGAGTGCGATTTGTCTGGAGTGATCAGAAAAGGTCTCTCTGCAAAGGTTGCCTTGAGTTAAGACCTAATTTTAAAGGGGCTGGCCATCTCAAGGTTAAGAGAAAGAAATCCCAAACAGAAGGATGAGCAAATGCAAAGCCCTTGAGACAGGAAGAGCTTGGCATCTTCAAAGGCCAGGAAGGTCAGTGGATAAAGGAGCAGAGTGAACAATGAAGACGAAGGAGCTTAAGTTGCATGGGAAGTAGGCAGAGGCCAGATCACACATGGCTTTGTAGGCTGTGGCTGGGAATTTGTATTTTATTCTGGATTCATTGGCAATCCATCACGTTTTTTTTAAACCTCTTTTTAATGGACAATTTCACATTTGAGTTGCAAAAATGGTATAATAAATTGCCCTGTGCTCATGGAATTAATCACCAGGCTTTTCAAGAACAATTGGGTGTATTCATTTCCCCATTCACTTTTTCCACCCCCTCTGAAGCAAATCCAAGATATTATAAAATGTCATCATTAAATATTCCTACCATAGGTATTCTAAATACAACTCTTTTTAAAGTGTAACACTAATGTCATGACTAATGTCACCTAAAAGGAACAAAAATTGCACAATACCATCAACTACATTGGAGGGTTTTCAGGAGGAGAGTAGAGTTGTTACAGGGTTACCTGTTAGAAATCCCATCTCAGAATCCTGCAGAGGGCAAAGCGTGAGGCCAGGTGGCAAAGGTGGAGGAGGGAGACTGCCAGGAGGCCGTGCAGTCTTAGAAGTCAGAAATGATTGTGGCTTGGAAAGGGGCTTAGTATTGGGTGGCAATGGTTTAGAATGGGGCTGGAACAAAAAGAGAAATGGAGAATGACTCCTAGCATTTTGATCTGAGTGACTGGGTATATGATTTTGACATCAATAGACCAGGAAAGCTGCTTTGGGGAGAGACTATCAGTAATATTTTAAGTTCTAGCAACACAGACTTGTTTATATGTGTCAAGCACATTCTTGCCTTTAATTATCGCTTGCAACATCTCCACACTCTCACTTTCTGGAATACTCTGCGGTGGTCAAACCAAGCTCATGTGGTTTCTCTTCCTTAAGGCTTTCTGGATTCTCTGTTTAATAGCATGTGTTATTTCTGTCCACATCTAATTAATGTGGACAAACATTTTAATAAATGCATATGATTAACAGTCTTTAGTAGTGGTGGCAGACTGCTTACAGAAAACAACTGCATACACATCTGGATCTGCCATGCATTTGCTCCCTGGCTTTGGGCGAGTCGCTCCCATTCTCTGAGGTTTGCTTATCGCAGCTACAAAGGGAGATCATTTCTAGTTATCTTCTTGTGTGGTTGGATGATACGAGTTTAATTAATACAAGGGCTTTTCCATACCTATTTAGCGCTAGTCAAAGATGACGCGTCACCATTATCCGTCTTTGTTGTGGCAGTCATCATTGTTGTTTTTATTTATCAGTGTCACTGAAGAAGAGCAAGTGATGGCATTCAGCTGGGATTGTGCCACTTGTGCTGGGCTCAGAAGGTGATATATCAGACTCAGCAGCAATCAGAGGTGAGAATGGCACTTCGGGAAATAAGCCACCAAGCTCCAGATGTGGTGAGTGGCTCTTCTACAATGACGGGTGGAAAGTCTGAACAGAATCCACCTTGGTTCTGAATTAGCAAAAGCAGACATTGCTTGAAGCCGTAGACTTTCATATTAGTCTAATTTGTGTAAACAATCTTCCTCTCCTGCCCCCAGCACACGCAAGCAAAGCACACACACAAGCATACACACACTTGCAAGTGGAGGCTTATTTGACCCACGCATTCAGTTGTTGAAGCTTTGCGTGGCCATTATTTAAGAGTTCAAGAGAAATCTCAAAATTTTATTATGCAGAAATTTTATCACGGCCACCCATAAATCCCAATTAGGCAGCTTGCAGCAGAGCCATGGGAGAAAGCCTGCTTTTTCCCAGCGTCTCATTAATGACATGCCTTTACAATGGGGCACAGATGGAAGCAGTGTCTCCAAACAGGATAGTGAGCAGATGAGGGGAGGGTGGGATCACAGGCTACTCTTTTCTCTGCTGCAGAGTTATGGAAACAAGGGGTCTCAGGACCCACATAAGACTGGAAGTTAGGAAGCACAGATGGCAGCCCACTTAACCTCTTTCAGCATTGACTTCAGACCCACACAGACCTGAATTTGAATCTAGTTTCTAATGTTGACAAATTCAAAACCTTGGGGATGCCTCTGAACCTCTCCAAGCTTTCAGGGTTTTCTCTTTTGCAAAAAGTGAGGAAGGGTGATACATTAAGAGACTGCATACAAAGTGCCCAGCACAGTGTCTAGAAGATAGTTTTGTAAGTAACAGCAAACCCTCTCTGTTCTTTCCTCTTCCTCTATTTCCTTGTCTATAAACAGAGGAGGCTGGTTCCAGCAGGATTATTATTAGACGATAAAACTGTAGTAAGAACAAATGAAATCTCTCTCTCTCACACACAAACACACACACTCTCAACCTATTTCTGAAACCAAGGTTACTATTTGATAATTTAAAAGTCAGTTTAGAACGCTGACTTATGACAGAGACACATACCTAACAATCTGTCAAATGAGTACCAATGACTCAATTTAGGATTTAAAAATCAAAGACAAAGACAGTGAAAAAGGCAATAAACCATTTCTTACAAGGAATATAAACCTGAAAACAGCATTCCACTAGAATACTTTTCACTCCTGCTGTGAGCCGCCTCTGCCTCTTTATCTGTGGGACCTTAGGCAAGTTGCCTGTGCCCTGGAGTCCCAACTTTCTCCTACGCAAACTGCCAGTGCCATGGTGGTGAGAGCGTTACAACAGGCTTAAGCTGTTTCATAGTGGAAACTTATGGGGAAAACCAAGAAAAATCCCCATAGTTCCACTTTCTAGTGATAGTCATTGTTAACATTTTGGTAATTCCCTATCTACAGTTTCCTTTCTCTGTATGTTTGCTTATGTATTTATATGTACTATATGTTATCCATTTTATGCAAAATTAGACACATTTACTATCTAATTTTACCACCATTCTCTTTCCCAGGTCTTTAATCATCATTATTTAAATATTCTCCCCAAATCCTGCTTTTAGATCTCCTCATTATAATAGTATAGCCATAGTTAATTATCACCTACTTAATCAGTCCTACAAGGTAAAGACCCAAGAAGGTGAAAGCTCACACCCCACCTCATCACTCATCCTCATACCTCCCAGCACTTCCAGGTCTTACATGCACCCAATGCATGTTTGATCACTGGCTGGCTATAGTTAGATATTTACATTCTCATCATCATTTTATGTTGCTTACACATGCACACACACACATACACACATACACGCAGTCCTTCTGTGAAAATTTCTCAACCCGAATCTTAGTCTGACTCTTTACAATTTTTAACATTTATTTATTAGAAGTGAATCTTTTTGGATTAAAGGCCAAAGCAAACTTTCAATCGTTGGATACATGTTGCCAAATTTGCATCGCATTGAGGCTGTAAACATTTTTCCTCCCACCACTAATATATGACAAAGTCCTTTCCCTGTACTCCTGCCAACAGTTGGGTATTATTTATTTTTTCATCCTTGCTAATTAGAGAGGTAGGAAATAGTATCTTATTTCATTAATGAGTAGCAAGGCTGAACTTTGTTTAGCGGTTTATAGTCATTTGAAACTCTTCAGTGAATTCTGTTCTTTCTTTTTTTTTTTTTAACCTAACTGTGAGTTTTGGATTATGAATATTAATGTGAACAGAACTATGCCTGATATATAGTTAGTTATGTGTTAGTTATTTGTTGGTTAGTAGATGTGTGTTAGCTTATCGGGAAAAGCCAAATTTGCGCATCATTGTGTGTGTGTGTTTTAAATAAGAATACAATGAAATAATTCATGCAAGTACAATAATCCTTGAAACTTTTATTTTAAATTGTAAGAGACAAATTACAGGCAGGGCTGAGAGGCATATAGGATTGTAATTAAGAGCATAGACTCCAAATCAAGACTTTCTGGTTTCAAATCCTGGTCCCTCTACTCACTAGCTAGCTGTCAGGCTAGATCACCTCACTTCAGTATATCTCGGTTTCTTGGCCTAAACATGGGTATTAATTATGTTACCTACTCCATGTTGGTATAATAAAGATCAAAGGTTTTAATAACTTGAATACATAGAAATTTCCTGGCATGTAAATGTTCAGTTTTAGTTACTTTCAAAAGTAAACAGATTATTAGCTCAGCATACTCAGCAATAATTACACAGAGGATGTACCTGAGGTTGTGTGAGAGTCGTTGACAATGACAAAGGGGTGGAGGTGGAGGGAAATGTTCAGGCAGATGGAACAGCATGTGCAAAGGTCTTGCAGCAGAAGAAAAGGCAAGGCAAGAAAAGGCAAGAAAAGCAGAAGAAAAGGAGGTCAGTGTTGCTGTGGGAAAGTAAATGAGCAGGAATGTAGGGCGATATTAGGTAGAAAAAGCGAGCTAAGGCCAGACTACTCAGGGACTTACGGACCATTGAAAACTATGTTTGATTCAATTTTACCTAGTAACAGAGTAATATGAGCCCTTTCAACATGAAAGTTAGAATTTACGGGAACTATGTGTGAGATAATTTGAATTAAATTTATTATACATCTTTGTAGCAAGATAAAAGATTGCATTTTGACACCAAGATCCATGAATGTCTATTAAGTCTTAACGGAGCTACAATTTTGGTAGCAAAATCTCTTTGCAAAGAAAAACTTAAGCCATTTAGAAGCAAAATGCAAGCTGGAAGCCCCATATCCTTTATCCCTAGGAGGGTGGATGAGCTTGTGTTCTCAGTGCACCCCCAGTCCCGGGCCAGAGACGCTTCCTTGTGCTCCTCTGTGGCACTAAGGGATTGCTATTTTTTTTACACCATGTCCATAAATTGGCCCAGCTTATTGTCCACTTTTCTCATAGTTTAGCCATTGGGATAACAGCTATTTTATGTGGGTTGTTTTAAATCTTTAGATCCTAAAGGCAGCAGCAAGAATGTTGAGCCACCATCAAGGTTAATAATAATAATAACGATGATACTAAAAAGAAGATAGAGCAAAACAAAAACATGGTTTGGTAGCAGATGTCTGTATGAGGAGGCTCAACTCTAACCAGCTTACTCCATCAACCATCTTTCATTAAGCCTGGAGGGAGAGCATCTCATTCCTTCTTTAATCTAATTTATTGTGCTGGCCAGCAAATGGATAATATATAATAATACTTTCATCTTTATCCCCAGATTTGGGGGAGGTATTAATCAGTATATTTCCTCTTCAGTCCTGAAACATCTGTATAACAGAGATGTTAATTGACACCTACTGAAAGCCTTGCTATTCCAATATGTAATATATCCATCAATGCTATAGAGAAATATGTGAATGCTATGTCATGTTAAAAACCCATGAGTGATCTCAGAGATAGGTAGAATACATAATTCCTTGACCATAACACAGATATCACATGCTAATATTTAAATGGCAATTTATAGTCCTTTGGGCAATGTTTGATTTTAACATTTAAAAAGGGACTGTCCAAGCACAGAGAGCAGCAGAAAGACTCAGACTTTCACTCGGCTCCACGTGGGTTTGAGCCCCAGCTTTCCCACTTGCTAATTGCAAAGAACTTGACAGGAGTCTTATTCTTTTCTGTTCTAAGTTTCCTCGTCAGTCTCCTTAACACAATGCAAAATGAAGATATTATCAATGCCTCCTTTTTGTATTGCTCTAAGAATTATATAATATTTAATTAATAGTCATCGAGGAGTTGCTGCTTATGCATATCTCCTTCAAACTTTACAATGATGCTCAAATGTTGGTTTTATTGGACCCATTTTCAAGGAAGGGTAGAATAGTAGCTGACTAGCCTAAGAGAATTGGGATTGAACTCAGGTCTGATTAGCTCCAAATTCCAGGAACCTTTCAATGCAAAGCATTGACTTGCACATATAGCAGTCTTCCCAGGATGCCTGGGATTTGCCCCTGTCCTCCCCTACAACTGGAAATCAATCTCAAGCAAACCAGGATAACCGCTTACAAACAAGGTAGAGCTAATCACTCCACTTGATAACATGCCATTCAGAGTATCACGCTTTTTGCAATTATAAAAGGTGGAGACTGAACAACTCTGCCAGTGCTGCCGGGTCAAAGGAACTGCTAGGCTAACACCTCTGTGTCTAATGCCACCATTGTAACCATTTCCTCTTTTTCATCTCTGCTACCACTGTTAAATTCATGCTCATTTAATTTCTAGTATGGATTAACAATTCCCCCTACTCTCAGATTTCCCCCTCAAGACCACCACTGTCAGGACTATCAGGGTGATATCTTTAATACAGACCTAGTATGTTCCCTGTTGTAAGGCTCTGACTTACTCCGCATCAATTCCAAAGCCTAAACACAAAAGCCTGGTGTTCTGTTTCCAGCCCCTCCCTTTGCAGATCTTTCTCCTTCCTCCCACCATCTCTCTGCCTGGACCAAATGTCCAAATGTCTCAGCCTCCTGCACCTCCCTCCCCTTGCTGTCCTTGTTTGATCTACGTAGATGTGTCTTCTCATCACATCCAAATCCTACCTGGGCTGAAACGCTTGGCTTGAACTTTCTATGTTCTGCCTTTCACAGTCTCCCTCAGTTAAAGGAATGAATTGTACTTTATAATTTTTCCTCGTTAAATTTAAGTTATTAATGATATGCATGAATTTTTTTTTCTCTGATGTTAGACTGCAAATTTCCCCATGAGGAACACTTGCTGTTTCTCCAGAGACCTCTCATGGTGCTTGCCCCTGAAGCTGCACATAGGACACACACACCAACACACACACACAGACACACACACAGAGTGACCCTGAATGACTGAACACATGATTGTAAGTTTTTCAAGAGAAGGGTGTCCTGCCACAGGGTTCCTAGCATAGGGCCTGAACTTTTGACACCTGGAGTCCACTTAGCCTTTGTTGACTACTTCCTACTATTCCAATGGGGTGAGAGTGGGAACCCATCCTTAGGTCATTCTCATGTCTTCATGTGGGTCTCTAGCAATCAGCACATCATGTTGCATAGCCACAGAGATTATGTGCTCTGTTCAGGGAAATCCAAGACTCTCATGCTTTAGAAGGGGCTGCTATGGTAACCCTCCCTATCTCCTGTTAGTGGAGATCATCTCCCAGGGTGGATTCAGCACAGGGGAAGCAGAGCTGAAACAAACGTGGCGGAAGAGAATCCTATCCAGATTATATCACCTGTGCCCAGTCGGACCTACCCTGACGCTAGGCAGCTCTCCTCCTCATGCTTAATTTACTCGAAAAACATAGAGTTCTTCTCTCTGCTTAAACCAGTTTGAGTCCGGTTTTCTGTCACTTGCTACCAACTGAGTCTTACGTATTAAGTAGGTATCAGTTAATTTTTTGAAGAGATTCTTAAGGCAGTAAACAAAGCTGCCATTGAAGGCCCCCGGGAGAGCCCTTAACAAGGAGCCTTTGAAATTGGAGGGAGGACCTGAATATTAATGCCGGTTCTCCAGTGATGGCAGTGAATCTTGGTTCTGACCTTCAGTAAAAGCAAAACAAACAAGACTCTATCAACTCCTCGCAAGTTCCTGTCAAACAGCATTCGAAGCACAGCGCTGCATAGCAAGTGATGGGGGATCTTTTACAGTGCAGAACTGCTCATCGATGGCATACGCGGGGCATTGTAGGGTAAAAGTTGGGATGAGGAGCGCAAGGTTAGCAGGTCGTGTTATTTAAATGACACAGAGAGACGGGGAATCAGGACCTAGGGGTACTTAAGGCAATGCAACACTGTTTATGTTTTCCCTGGTCCTCTGTCTTTAGCCAGTTAGCCTCTGTGGTTAAGTACCTTTTGAGTTCTGACTGTGCCACTGTATCTCAGCCTCAGTCTTCCCATCTGTGCAATGGGAACAATAAGTAAACGCATGTAAACCTGTAGCAAATTCTCTGGCACTCTACTTTCCCTAGTTCAATGATTCTCAAACTTTTCTGACCACAACCCATAGTAAGAAATACATGGAACATCTCAACCTAGGACATAGCCACACACGTCTACACCCAAAATGGAGTTTTCAGATAAGAGCTCTTATTTATACAATGCAAAATGCTTTCAGAGATTTTCAATTATCATATGAGCTATTATTTTTATTTTAAGATGGCCATGATCCACTAAACTGATTTCATGCCAAACAATGGGTCTTGACCTAAAGATTGAAAAACATTACCTTAGATCAGTATGTGGTGCAAAATGCATTTTAGGTAAATGCGCAGTAATATAAGCAGAGCTTCAGTGTTAAATCACTGGTGAATCCTCTACCCTCGTAAACAAAGCAGTGCCATGACTGACTTCTAGTTTTTTAAAATTATTTTTAATTCAATAGAGTTAGAGGGTAGAAGTGGAGTTTTGTTACATGGATAAATTGTATGGTGTTGATGTCTGAGCTTTTAGGGTACTCATCACTGGAAAAATGTACATTGACCCAGCAGGTAATTTTCCATTCCTCATGCCCCTTCCACTCTCCCCTCTTCAGACCCTCCAGTGTCTATTATGCTACTTTGTATGACCATGGACAGCCACAGCTTAGCTCCCACTTCTATGGGAGAGCATGTGGTATTTGGTTTTCTGTTCCTGAGGACTTCACTTAGGATGATGGTTTCCAGTTCCATCTAAGTTGCTGCAAAAGACATTATTTCGTTCTTTATTATGACGGGGTAGCATTCCATAGTATATATGTGTGTGTGCATATATATATGCATATATGTGTGTATGCACACACACACACACACAATTTTCTTTATCCACTCATTGGTTGATGGGCACTTAGGTTGATTTCATAACTTTGTGATTGTGAATTGTGCTGTGATAAACAAACGAGTGTAGGTATCTCTTTTTTGATATAATAACTTATTTTCCTTTGGGTAGATACTCGATAGTGGGATTATAGGATAGAATGGTAGATCTACTCTTGAGAAATCTCTATACTGGTTTCCCTAGAGGACAGCTGACTTTTGAGTTCTCCTTTGGTCCCAGGCTTAGCCTGAGAGTCTATGGAAGCAGCCTGTTCCATCACCCCCCTTTCCCCTGGACACAGGTCTTACTTTCATTCTGCTTCTCAAGGAGTTTCTCCCACCTGTTTTGCTGTGTGAGGGGACCCAAAATGAAAGAAAAAAAATGCCAAGGAATGAGAGGCTAAGGTTCTCACATTGTAGCTTGTAAAAGAATCTGCCAGGGAGTTTTGAAACAGTTTAGGATGCTGAAATCAGTAGGTTTGGCATGGGCTCCTGCAGTCTGGATGTTTAATAATCACCCAGGGGCTTCTGGTGAAAGGGGAGGGACATATTATCCTTGCATAAACACCCCCATTAATAGAGAACACAAGGTTTCCCTAAACTTCATCTGAAGCTGGAGATATGGAATCATGCTAATGGTTAACAGCAAAAGTATGAAGATTTCCTTAAAACTGAGAGTTGAGGATGGGAGGGAGAAGGAGGAAGTTGCATAATCTGAAAGCAGAGTGGGAGAGACCACACAGAGAGTAGTTCCCTGTCCACACACCATCCCCAATCCCCTCAACTTCAGCCCTGCTGGCTTAAGTCCTTCAGCCAAACAGGTGGCTGTCTTTATTAAATGATAAAGGGATTTAGGATGTGAAGTGGTGGCTGGTATAGGGGCAGTAAAAGCAATACGGCCGTCTTCAATCTTGTTATTTTTTAATGTAGGTGTTCCATGTGTCACATCCCAGAGAGCACCAGCCTCCCCGTGCCCAGGGGAGCTGTGTTCCTGTATTTGCACTAGTGGGAGAGGCTTGGTGTTCTTTCATTACTTCGCTGAAATCCTACCACCCTAAAGGGAGAGCCTGTTGGACATTTGTTAGAGTCACGTTTGGAGAAATAACATGAGTAGTCAGAGCAGGGAGTCAGAACAGAGAAGAGAGGTGGCGGCTTCCCACTCTTCACTTCGCGATGGGAATGGTGGTCACTTAACCGCAGTTTGCTGTACGTCCTA
The DNA here is from genome assembly GCA_963574885.1 of Lepilemur ruficaudatus. Classification (NCBI taxonomy): domain Eukaryota; kingdom Metazoa; phylum Chordata; class Mammalia; order Primates; family Lepilemuridae; genus Lepilemur; species Lepilemur ruficaudatus. Next base: position 19,754 of record CAUYRT010014261.1, read on the forward strand.
TAACACTTTGGTTTACATGGCTCTTAAGGCCCCTTCCAACTCTGAAATGTCTAGAAGTCTGTGAGTTACTGGAATACAAATGTAATTTTGTTCAAAGTTTTATGTAAAAGTTTGAAGAACAACAGAAATCTGTTGAAAATAAAATTTGGCCAATGAGTCTCAAGGATTCAAGTCTCTGCAAGTCAGCCTGGGAAAGAGCACCAGTTTGTAGGAGGGAAAGTTGTAAGAGGGTGGCAGGAAGACTCAACGTGGAGTCAGAACTATTATAGTTGAGATAAAAACCCAATATTTCCAAGCCTTTAGCTGCATAGTCTCAGGCAAGTCACTACACTTCTCCAAGTCAGTTTCATTGTCTATAAAATGGGAATAAAATGGTTTTCAGTGAACAGTGTATTCCTTCAGCCATCCATCCATCCATTTATTCACTCATTAAGCAAAAATTGATTAGTGTCTACATTGAAGCATGTATTGTTTAATCAATTGAGGGAAGGCGTGTAAGAACGTCTAGTTTAGTGGAATATACAGTGAATTACTGGCTACGTGAGTTTTCCTTCCTCAGTGGCTTTCATTGTAATATTCCCTCATGCATCTCCCTTGTACAGGATCTCTACCTGCCCTAGGGTATCCTTTATAATAGACACCTGTTATCTTTGCACACCTGGGCTTATAGGCTTCTCTTCTTCTTCTTTCTACTTCTTCTTCCAAGAGCTCTACTTTTTTTTGAGAAACCATTCTGCCATCATTCCAGGTGGTCATGGTGAGGCTGTCAATCACAGCACCCACCTTCTTACCACAGAGTAGGCACAGGAACCAAGCTGTCCTGCAAGAGTACTCCATTTTACCCTGCCATAGCAATTGGTCTAACGAGGACACTTAACCCAAAGAGGCCAATTATAGTCTTCCTTATAATGTACCATATAAATTCTGGGAAAGGCTCTCTTTTCCTTTGGCTATTGAGTCATAAAGTTTTAAGCCTGAGTATGTCATGATTGCCTGATACACAGAGAGATTTAGAACTCAGAAAGCAAAAAGATGCCAGAGCCTTTAAAACTTCATTTGAACACCTGGATCCAATTGTGCCTGAAGTTAGACTTCCCAGTTCTGCAAGACAGTATGTTACTTTTCTTGGTTTAACTTAGTTGGAGTTTGGTTTCTCTCATTTGAAATCAAAGAGCCCTGAATAATCCATCCTTCAAAGTCTGCCTCAATTTATACTTCCTTAAGTGATCTCCTTTGATCTCCTCAGTTAGAGGTCACCAGCCAAGTGCATTTTCTTCCCCTTATATTGAGATTTTCTCTTTCACTGTCTCATTTTATAGTTAATTGCATGCATGTCCGTGGCCCTCCTTTTATCGAATATTAGCTCATCTATTTGCAAAGGAAGGCACTTCAAATATATATCATTAATATTGTTATACTTAATAATAATTTAAGATTAATAGTAACTATTATGTGCCAAGACTAATGCTAATTGCTTTAAAGGTGTTATTTAATCATTAGATCATTAGAACATTGATACAAAATAGATTTTTTTATAGACTAAACAAAAAAAACATATTCAGGGGTGGTAATTGGCTTACCTAGTTCCTAGACTGAGCAGAAAGCAAAGTCAGAACCCAGGTCTGTCTTACTCACTAAGTTGTATGATTAGTCATATGTGTATGCGTACACATTGTTTGTGTATACGTATGCATGTATATGTGTATGTATGCACACACCTGTGTGTGTGTGTATATTTTTTGCTGACATTACAGGCGAAATTCCACAATGTTATCCTGATCCCACATCCTCTCCCAGTTTGGAAAGCCTGGAAATATGCCTAATGCAATTAAACCAGTGAGTGAATGGATTGATGATGTGGAATGGAGACCCAAAGAGGCTAAATTACATGTACAGGGCATCACATGGGTCATTCCTGGCAAAACCTTTACCCAAATGTAGATGGAATGGCCTTCTGGTCTAACAAGTTAGTGCTTAGCAAAAACTCTACCAGGCTACCAGTTCTGAAAGACAAGCCCATTTAGAGAGGAATGAGCTATGATGGATACGTAGTTCCAGCAAATGTACAATAAAAGATAGAAACATTGCTATGCATGATTTTTTAATAACTACAAAAATCCCATGTACAAGATTTCTGAAAATTGATAGCGTTGCCAATGTCGCTCATCTCTTTAAACAAGCAAACTCATCTTCCACAGTGCTGTTCCATCAGTAATAAATTGGCTCTTCAGACATATCTGCTTGCAGGTTAGAACTGAGATTGAATAGATAACTTTTGGGGTAGCAACTTCTGCCATGGCAAATAATAAAGAAATTCATGACCTGCGAAGTGCAGAGTGATCATGTTCCAAAAATATATTTCACCTGGCCCAAAAGCAGGTTCATTAGGTATCCAGGAAGCTGCAGAAAAATATTCAGTACCTATAGGGAGGTAACTAAAAAGGAACAATCTCAAATGTAGACAAGCCAGTAGTTATAAAAAAACATGCAGATCAAAGAAGAGCTTGCTGCTAAATGCCTTTTAAAATGAAGACACAAGGTCTAGGAGATTGGCTGGGGGCATGTCTAACCCCATACAGAGAACAAAGCTGGGCTTCTTTGGTGACCTTATGTGATGTGACAGTTTTTGAAAATATCACAATGGATGTAGGTCACTTTGATGGAGCTTCAGTAAGTGGGTTCTCTGTTTTGAGTGAACATTTTTCTTCCTTAGAAAAATAATTAGATGTCACCTGTGAGCTGAGTCTACCAACGTCATGCAAACATAATTAAACTGAACAAGGGAGGTAACAGAAAGAAGAAATTCCACAGAGAGGTGACAATGTCAAATGGAAGGAAGGCTATCTTGGGAGCTGAAGTCTGCCTTCAAGTTCTGGCTCTGACATCATTGTTTATGTAACCCAGATCATTCCATTTAACTGCTCTGGAATCTAATTTTTTATCCTGAAACATTAGGAAGTTATATCAAGTACTTTGGGTTCTCTGAGAAATAGTGATTAAGATCTTGTAAGTTGATGAGGATTCTAAAATGGGATTCCTCTCATCTGATGCAGCATTGGATTGCATTTTATTTGTATTTAACATTACCAAGAAGGCTATTAACCTTCTCTGTGAATATAAGAATACAAAGGCAATAGCAGATATTGCATCTATGCAAGAAATATTAAATGTGTCCCCCAAATTGGCAGTTGATTTTGCCATTGAGTGCCCACTTTTGAGTCCCATCAGCAAGCCCTGTCCTATGCAATTAAGATATTACTAATTAGGGCAGAAGGTACAAGTGCAACTTCTCCATCAAGTGGCTCTTGGTACCTGTACTTATTGTTTCTTTAATTTGTTCTTCCATGGACCTGAGATAGGATGGTTAATGATACACCTAGACCACTGTTGTGCCTCCCCAAGATATTGACGCCTACCTTCTACTGTATTGGCCGAACAAGACAGCCCTTGGATCACCAAGCAAGTTCTCTCTGTCCCATTAACAGTTTCTGTACTCTGCCTCTGTTTTGCCAGAATTTGGACTCTTCACCTTCTTCTTGTCAGCTCCCCAGCCCTCCTCTGGACCCTGCTCTTGTAACCTCCACCGGAATTTTGCTTTTCCCAGCTGACTTTGAGAGTGGCCAGCTCCTTGTTGATGAGCCCTTTCCTCCACATCGTGCAACTAACTGTGCTACATTTCCCTGAGCTTTGCATATTGGACGTGGACATTGGATGTCTCAGCTGTTCTATCCAGGTTCTACTCCTGGGGAGGAGTGGACTTGTTTCCTTAGCCTGCCCCTGTATTTTGCATCCTCTCTCTTGAACCCCATCAGCTACATTGCTAAGGTCATAGGAAGCGTCAGGTTTGAATCTCCTTGATTGCTCCCATGCATGTCATTTTTATAAAATTACATTGGGTACTTATTTGAATAAATGAGTTAAGAACTCTACTAAAAATATAAACAAAGAAATCTTTTAGCACAATTATTTGAATCTCTAGATTTCGATGTATACAGATGAGTTTTTAAAAGCACACAGCCCATGTGCATATAGGGTTTTATGTGAGAATAATCATTTTTAAATTGTCAAATTTAACATCTTGTTAAATTGGCACACTCTGGGCCCAGAGGATTTTTCCTTTGCTGACTAAAATGTGTTGATATTTTCATCCATATGAGGACTCTGGTACATACACCACTCCCCAAAGATGCATAGTTACACAACAAAAGAAATTTAATGCCTCCATTTTTTTTCTTAATAAAGTCATTAAAAGTTTTTAAAAACAAGTTCTTTCATATTTAAAGGAATAAATAAGTACCTCCTAGTCATTGTGCCTGAAAAGTATTCTGCAACGGGCATCATTTTGATGAAAACTCAAGTTTTCAAGGTTTATGTTTTATCTTTACCCATGTTCATTTTGTTGAAGATTTAAAAAAAAATTCAGCAGACGCAGGTCTCAGAGTAACTTAATATTCTCTTTTTATCTTCCATTTTAGAACACCGAGACGAGAACTCACCACAAAATGACCTTGTTCACTACATTTTAAGCTGTGTGGATGGGAAAAGGAGCAAAACAACACAAAGCAAAATGTACAACAGGCAATTTGTGGTGCACTTGCTTGCTTTTCTTATAAAATATTTTTGGGGTTAGTTTTAATTACATAAGAAGTATTAGTATAGGATCTGGGTTAAAGAAAACACCAAGAAAGAAATATAGTGACAGGTCATTCTCTTTTTAAGCCTCTCCCAAGAAGTAACATCTGTGATTAATCTGAGATATGTCTTTCTGATTTATTCATAGGCATTATATAATTATATATATATATAAAATAAAGTTTTGTTTTGTATGGACACTGCCACTTTTGTTTTTGTTTCACTTAACAATACATATACTGTGTGTGTGTATTTATATGTATACACACATACCAGTATAGTCATACATATGAGATATGTATTATATTCTATAGGAATAATATTTGTATTCTATGGGATATGATACCTATTAAATTGTACATGTTTGCATCCAAATATTTATAAAATTAAATATACATTACATATTAATACACATATACCATATATTTATATATTAATATTTGTAATATATGTTATTCCTATGGAATACAATGCACTGCAGCAATAAAAAGTAGGTATTAAGTGGAAAAGTCCGTATTTTCCTTTACTGCTGTATTGTATTCAATAGAAAGTGAATACCTGAGCTTCTATGACCAGCCCACTAATGATGGCCATTTAAGTTGTTTCTAAAAAATCATACAAATAGTACTGCAATCAGCATGAGTAGATAATTTAGGTTATTTTGCTTGTAAGAAACTGAAAATCAGTCAAATTATTTCATGTAATGAATGGAGGAGTCAAATGCCATATACACATGCAAAGAAACCCAGTAGGGAACAACTGTGTCCCAGAAAGGGTGGAGATATCCTCTAGAAGTGCGGTCGCCAATCCTCGGGCTGTGGACGTGTACTGGTCCATGGCCTGTGAGGAACCAGGCTGCAGAGCAGCAGGTGAGAGGCAGGGGAGCCAGTGAAGCTTCATCTGTGCTTACAGCCGCTCCCCGTCTCTCCCATCACCGCATAAGCTCTGCCTCCTGTCAGATCAGCAGCGGCATTAGATTCTCATAGGAGCCCTAATCCTACTGTAAACTGCGCATGGGAGGGAACTGGGTTGCGCCTCCTTATGAGAATCTAATGCCTCATGATCTGCTGAGGTGGTGATGCTAGCTAGCCTTGGGGAGTGGCTGCAAATACAACTTATCATTAGCAGAGACGTTTGACTGCACAATAAATATAATGTGCTTGAATCATCTCAAAACCATCCCCTCGCCTCCCGTCCGTGGAAAAATTGTCTTCCATGAAACCAGTCCCTGGTGCCAAAAAATTTGGGGACCGTTGCTCTAGAACAATTAATTCTGGACTGGAATCAGTTCATGGGAGCTTGGGAGCCAGAACATGTTAGGCTTCCCCTTTGGGGCTATTCCTTCAGCCCCGCCTGTCCTGTTCTTCACATCTGAGGCCTCTCAGTCCAGAGCCTTTCATCCTCACTGCTCACTGACAACTGCTTGATTCTGAAATTTCTCAGCTCGAATTCTCTAAGGCAGAAGCCGATTGCCCTGGAGTGCGTGTGTGCATTTATTGGTTCATTGTCGGGTCATGCTATATGCCTCTGTCCTGTGCTGTCTTGGGTTAAGCGCCCACCTAAAAGGAGAAAGAGGGCAGACCTAAGTAACATGGGTTAGATAGAACTCTCCTTAATTTAGGGGGGCAATGAGAAGGGACATTTCCTCCATGAAAGTAGAAACTACCTCTGGTCAACTACTTCATTCCCAGTGTCTGCGGCAGTGCTTGACTCAGCGTGAGTCCCTGGTAACTATCTATTCATTTAGATTTCCAAAGATCACGGGAATTGTACCCCTTACATACACGGTATGCAAGTTATCAGCAGAGCTAGACAAGGAGTTCAGAGACTCAACCCAGCTGCCACCTGCACTCTGGGCTTTTCATTATAACATACAAAATGAATCTAATAACACACACATTACACAAATGTAAAGATTAGATGAGATCATGTCCAAAATGTTTTTGTAATTTTGAAGCAGTCTATCAACCCATGAAGCTAACACCAAGAAAAACAAAGCGAATCAGGAGAACTTGTGACTTTCCCTAGCACCATGGTTCATGGTTGTAGCAGGTTTTACCACATGTGATCATTTAATCATTCTTCTCTTTTATAATTATAATCATCATCTTTCCAGTCTAATAAACACAGGGGTTTCTACTAGGTGCTAAGTTTAAGGAGGTGAACAGGAGAGACTCAATTTCTGTCCAGCAACCACTCATGCTCAGGAGATCCACTTTGATAATTTATTAAGTATAAGTAGATTTTTTTCACCATGATAAATGCCAAGAAGGAGAAAGTAAAGGTGATATGGAAGGTCTTCTGTTTCAAGTACACCCTAGCACAGACTTTTTGCTCAGACTCCTTCCCTACTTTGAATGGCCAACTCTCTGCTTGTTAAAGTCTGTCTCTTTCTTGGACACTCAGATTTCAGGATGCATCATCAATTTCCTGACCTAAGCCACTTTGGGGCATGGGTGAGGCTCAGAAAAGCTCCCCGTTTGTCTGTGACAATCTTTCCAGGATGTACTCTAGAAAATCTCAAAACCTGTATGAAACCTACTTAATTAGCATTCATGCCATAGAGTTTGTGGGATTTTGTTTATTAAACTTAATTTAACCTTTGCCAAAAGTTTTACTATATACGTTGCATTAGTTCCCCTTAGGAAATGTGGACAAAGCCATATGTAATTAAACAGCCTTGACAAATTTTACCCATTACCTGTTTTTCAAGGTTTCCTCAACAACTTTCTGGGAACAAAAGATTCATATTTCCATTTGGTAAATGTGGAAATGAAGTTTTGGGAAGGCCAAATAACTTATCCAAGGCTACAGAGCTAACAATAACTGGTTACTTACACTCAAAGCCAGGTGTCCTTCCCCCCAAATTCTTCTTCCTGAGTCCTGTGCCTTCATTAATGAGCCCTGTATTAGGTGAGCCAAAATCCTGCAAGCATCAGCTGCTAGGTAGCACACGCGTTTTCAGAAACCTTTTCCGTTTACTAAGTAGTGCCATTTATAACCTTCCATTACAGGGGAGCAGGGAAAAACCTGCTTAAATGGCATTCTGGAAGTAACACAGGGGCTTTCATATAGCTAAACCTCATTCTCAGAAAACATTAAGTAAAAAACTGGAAATAACCTAAATGTCCACCAATAGGGGATTGATTACATGTTATATTCATGCCATGGAATATGGTATAATCAATTAAAGTGGTGATGTAGACCCATACCAACTGGCTTAGAAAAATACTCCAGAGAATATAATCTCATATTTATAATAAAATGTGTATATGCACATTAAAGTATTGGCAATGGTTATAATGGTTGCATGGTAATGTTCTATATTATTTTCTATTGACATAAATAAGTAGTTAAAAAAAAGAAAACTCTTCCATCTACCCTAAGAACAAAGGAAGACCTAGTAGAGCTTGAAACTAGCATGTAATATTTCTCTCAGATATAGAAGGTGCACCAAAGAATATTACAATTAAATTGCCAGAACCCATGTAACAGAAAGGACTTACGTGCTTGCTTCTTGTCAAATTCTTACATGCCTATCACATATTTTTAACCAATATTAGTGAATACATTTTGTGCTGGTCCTGACTAAATATATGAAAGTCTTATCTGATTATCCCTATGCCTCCCCCTGAGTCTGGTTTAAATGCCTCTGCTTCTATCTTCACCCAGATCCTTATCACATGATTACATTTATGCTTCTCCCAATAGTCCCTGGAGTAATCATATGTGATTTCCTTCTATCTTCCTGACACCTAGCTTAAGCACTCAGTGTGCAGTGAGAGCCCATTAAATGCTCTGAAATGTAAATCTTTGTAACCCAGTTGATGCCTGAGACAGAGAGGAACAAGATGCATCCAAATGCACTGCCTGGTAATTAGCATGTGTGTTTCAGGTCAGTGAACAAAGGTGCTGGATAAAGGTGTGAAAGGAAAAAAGAAAGAGATGGCCCTGTGTGTCAGTACTGCTGCAGGGTTTCAGATTGGAGCATTGCTGTCCAACCAATGTTAGAGAGGTAGGTTCACCCAAGAGTCTTGTCTTTATAGAAGAATGCCTTAGTTCCCAGGCCTTTTTATTTAGCTCTTCATTTATGCATTCCACTATTATTGAGCACCATATTTCAGAATCAAGGAAGACAGGGTGAAAGCAGGAAGCTGTCTCTTGCTTTTGTTCCTGGAGTGAAGTCTGTTCTGCCCAAAGCGGGTAGAGGGTCCTTTAAAGTTGAATTCTCATTTTTTTATTTGTTTACCCACGAGTTAGCTTTTCTTGCTCTTGAACTTCACATGAATAGAATTATAGAGTATGTGTACTCTTCTGTGTCTGGCTTCACTTACCTAGTTAAATGTGTTTGAGATTCATCCATATTATTCTGTACTGCAGTAGTTTATTGCTTTTTAATGCTGTGAACATTCCACAGTATGATTATACCACTATTTTTTTTTTTTTATTGATTTACCTGTTGATGGATTAACTGGGCTGTTTTCCATTTGGGGCATTATCAATAAAGCTGTTATAAACTTTGTTGAAATAAGTGTTTTTGTGGATATAGTTTCATGTTTCTTAAGAAAAATACCTGGAATTAAATTACTGGATCATAGGTTGCCTCTAAAAGTGGGTAGGGATGAGAATGGACTGGGCAAGGGGAATAAAAGGACACTCTATGGTGATGTGAAATCTATATATTGATAAAGGTGTGATTATCCAGGTGTGTGCATTTGTCAAAGCTGGTAGAATGGGTATAATTAGATTTGTGCATTTCAATGTATATAAATTTTGTCTTGAATAAAAAGAAACATAAACAAATATTGCACTTTAGTTAATGATAAAGTATGGAAGTATTTGGAGGAATTGTACTGCCTTCTAAAACTTGATTTGGAATGCATCAAAAAATAAGATGGCTTGATGGATGAACAGACAGATGGATAAAACAGCTATAGCAAAACAATTATAGAATGTAAGTGGTGGTCCATGGGTATTTACTGTACAATTTATTCAAAGTTTTGGCATGATTGAAATTTTTCATAGTAAAATGTTGGGAATTGGAAATATAATTTCTTCTCTCTTTTCCGACATATTTAGAATAAAATCCAAAGTAGTTATTTTGGACTATAAGGTACTGCATGATATAGTGGCTGGCAGCTCTCTGACTTCATCTGCTCCCACACTGCCACACTCTGGCTTGTTTCCAGTGAAAGTGTGTTTCTTACTGTTCCTAGTTCACTCCTAGCCTGCCCTGGTCTCAGAGCCCTCATACTTGCTGTGACCTCTTCATAGGATGCTCTCATCCCAGGTATTTGCATAACCATCCCCTCTACCTACCTGCCATTTATTCAAGTATACTCAATGGCCCTTCCTCCAAAAGATCTCCCCTTTCTACCTTGTCAATCTCTTCCCCCATCACTTTTATGCTGTGTTTCTTTTTCCATAGAATTTAGCACCACATAATACAATTTTAAATATATTTACAATTTATTTTCCATTCCCTAGGGGTATATAAACTACTTGAAAGCCATGACTTTATTTTGTTCATTTCTAGGTGGCTTAGGGAACAGTTACTAGTCCAGACTGTGGTGAAGTTTTGCTGGAAACTTGAACACCAGCCAAGCCATTTGTTGGTTCCCAGTGGTGGATGCAGTTGGCCATATATGCCTGATTTTAGGCCCCAGAGCAGCTTACACTAACAGCAGTGCTAGTGTATCCTGGAGTGGGGAGAATCCTTGGGCCTTCAGGTGGCTTGCTCAGAAGCGAATAGTTGGAGCAGGGGTCCTGGTGTCTGGGTGGGTTATCAGGCCTCTGATAAGCTATTGTAATGTGGGAGATGGAAGTAGCAGTGGTGGTGACACCCACTAGGACCCAAGTGGTCCATGTTGGTGTTACTGGTAGCTGAAATGCACTGGGCAGGCTAGTCCCCAGTCCCACAGCTTTTTGTAACAGGGTATTATCTTAAGCCGGCTTAGGAGAGTTTATTCTCCTTTGTCCCTTCCTGGCCTGGTGTCAGCTGTAGCCACATCACCTTGAACTAAGCCTGAGGGTGGGGCATGGTTCAGTGTTAAACTCTCAAATGGAGCCATTTGTGGACCTGCAACCTAAGAGGGTAAGGCCCCTTTCAGGCAAGTGGCATGAGTAAGAAACTGTGGGGAGTGCAGTCTGCTTGTGTCTCAGTCTCACAGCAGCCCATAGCAGGGTGGTAGGAATTGCATGTAGCTTGAGCTTTCCTGTCCCTCCTCAGCTGGGCGTGGCTGCCACTGCATCAGCTCAAACTCAGACCAAGGGCAGAATGCTGTCCAGCTTTAAACTCCCCAAACGGTGTCTTGAGTCTGTGACCAGAATGGGCGGGGCCCTTCTTAGGCAGGCAGCACTGGCAGGAAACTATGGGGAGTGCAATTGATTGAAGACTTGGTCCTGCAGCAGCTGGCTGCAGGATGATGGGCACCATCCCATGTGTGCCTGGAAAGCCTGGTTTCCCTGCCTCCCCTAGCCAGGCAGGGGCTGCAGCCATATCAGCCCAAACTCAGCCCAAGGACAGAGTGCAACCTAGTGTTAAACTCTCACAATGTTGCCTTGGGCCTGTGACCAGAAAGGCAAACACCCTCCTAGGCAAACTGCATGGGTGATAAACTGTGGGAAATGTTGTCCACTCACGTTTCAGTCTCAACAGCAGCCCAGAGCTGGGTAGTGGTGTGTGAGAGTGTCTGGGCTCCTCTTTCCCTCCTCGGAACTTCACTACTGCAGCAGGTACATTCATGGTTCCCTGGTATTGAAGTTCTCAAAATAGCCAGCTAAAGCTGCCCTAGGCTGGGATACCTGTGGGATTCCATGTTTCTGGAGCAATGTCTCTGTGCAATCTCCAAGCAGCTCCCGGTGTCATGCCTGAGATCTGCGTGGGTCAGGGAGTTCTCTTGTAGCCAAGATTGTTAAAGCTCGTCTCAGAGAGTGGAGCCCTGGGGGCTTCTCTTTTACTGTTTCCCCAAGTCCAGGAGCTTCTCCCAGCTGTTAGTCAGTTTCTGGCCAGGCAAGTTGCCTTAGACCCTCTCCTTCCCTATGTTTGGTGTCTTCTGTCCCTTTCCTGGGGAGCCCTAGCATTCTTTCTAGACTGTCTGTTTCAAATGTGAGAATCTGCTTACCATTTGATTTCTCTCCATGGAGGAAGCACATACTACCTGTGCCTAGTTGGCTATCTTATCCTATCTCCCCGTGGTGCTGTTTTTTAAAAAATTAAATAAACTCTGTACTTCAGAAGAGTTTCAATTTACAGAAAAAAGAAACTGTGAAGGTTTGAAGTTCCTATATACTCCCAAATCATTTTCCCCTATTATTAACATCTTACTTTGGTCTGGTACATATGCTAAAATCAATGAACCAACATTGATATCTTTTTATTAACTAAAGTCTGCATTTCATTTAGATTTCCTTAGTTTTTATCTAATGTCCTTTTCTGTTCCAAGATTTCACACAGGAGGCCACATTGCATTTAGTTGTCTTGTCTCCTTGGGCTGTTGACTATGACAGTTTGTCAGAGTTTTCTTGTTTTTGATGATTTTGACAATTTTAAGGAACACAGGTAAGGTATTTTGTAGAATGCTTCCATTGGGAGTTGCTCATAGGCTATTTTACAAGACAATGAATAGGCCTGGGAAAATCTTGCTGCCTCAGGAACTGTGACATGTACACAATGATCCAAAACATTTGTACTACTTTAGAGCATGGATACATTTTGCAGGTTTTGTCTTGTTGGATGTTCCTATAAACCCTGTGATAGGGAATGTATTTCTGCATCCATCTCGCTTATGAGAAAACTCAGCTTCCAAAATGGTAAGTAACTGTGTCAGATCACACAGAATCCATGGCCAAGGAGACCTCTAACCTGAGCCTTCTGACCGCAGGTGCAGCTCTCTCTGCCCCTTACATCAGCCTGCAAGCCCACACGTTGTGACGTCATCACAACCTGCCCTTTACACATGGCTGCCCAAAGCTGAACCTATTCAAAGTCATGCAGCATCATTATCCTTTTCTCTGTTGCTTTCAATCAAAATAGTAGCACTGACTCTAACAATCCTGTTAGCCAGAAAAGATGAGTGCTCTGGGATAATATTTAAATTTAAATGTATACATCTTATCAAAATACCATGTTCTGGGCTTGTCAGCAGGTGAAATGTTTTTGAGATACTTTTATTTGATAAGAACCAATTGTCCTTAGGCTAACAGCACCTGTTCCTGTATTTCTTTCTGTCTGTGTGGATGCAGAGTGAACTTTGCGTCCAGACTGAATATTGAGCACGTTCCCCAACACTGTTTACCTGAGACATTTTTTGGGGAGAGGAACAGTGGCCCCGTCTTTGTACACCTCATTTCCCTGCTCCTGGAGCATTCTCCATAACCTAGAATCAGTGTTATCAGTCTCAAAAAAAAACTTATGAATATAGACTGTAAATTGACTGCTTTATTTCATTATAAAATGCCTCATTCTTCAGTTTACTGGTAATTTATTATGCTGAGTCTAGAAGAAAAATAGAGATATCATCTTGACTGGTTCCTATTGCACCTTCCCTGAAGACTTCCTTCAATCCACTGTGTGAGCCTGCTGCCCTTGGGTTTGGCTATAATGTCTTTTATGAACCTACTGTCCATCTTTGTTGTCTATTTTAGAAGTGGGGCTATGTCCATCTAGTTCATTAACATAGCCCCATAGCAGGGTCCCTCTATCTTATACAACCAATAAACACATCTTAAATGAAATGTGCTTGTATAAATCATAAGTCTTATTTATATTTTTGTTCTTTGTGTACAATTGAAATATTACACCTATTTGGAAGAAACTTTAAAAAAATCTCTTAGCATGTAGGAGTGGAAATCATGCATATTGGTGAAAACTAAGCAGTTTTGAATGATTAGATAAATAATATACTATGAAGAGTGTAATATGCTCGTCCAGATGAAGGCAAACCAACATGAAGGAAGACCCCACTGTGTGAACAACTTCCTACAACCATGGGAGAATCCAGAGGTCATTTTCAAATGCTTTCCTTTATTAGAGAATAAATCGTATTATGACTCAACAATAAGTACGTTGTTAGCAGTAGTTCCTATATTTGAATAGGGAATAAAGCTGATTTTATATGAGTAGAAAATGCATGCCTTGTGAAGAAGCTGACTCGGGGAGGGGGCATCAATCAGGAACTTTGAATCTTTAAGTCTTTTCCCAAGGAGAACATCTCCCTTGAATTCACTTCTAAAGTGGGACACACAAAAGTCATCTGGAATCAATACAGTGGGGGAGGGAGATATTTACAGACACAATGATTGACAATAATTGGTCTTTGCCTTTGCTGATGCATAGGTTAATCTTGTCGTCCATGTGTCCTCTTGGTTAAAAGCCACGTGTTTCCTTTTTTTTTTTTTTTTAATGACATGCAGTTGGGCACACGTCCACCCATCTAGGACATCAGCTCCTAGTCATTGGGTAATGACAAGAAGAGACCTGTGATTTTGAGTAGAGGCACAGCTGTGGACTCCCAAACAGACTCAAAAAAGTCACATATGCAAACTTGGTTTCCAGAGCCAATGTGTTGTTCATGCATTTTCTGAGGACTTTGTCCTCTCTAAATCTAGAACTTCTATGGAAACCTCTTTAAATCCTCCTGAGACTGATTCCACTATTACATCCTATACCAATCTCTGCTTTTTGTGGCATCTGTACCAGCTGGGACATTATCTTGTGCAATATATTCTTTTTAAATTTCAATTCCATTTTCTTCCCGTTTTATATGGTTTGTTGTTTTCTCTATTTAACTCTTTCTTCCATCTGGATCATAAGCACATTAGAATTTTACTATCCTTATATGCAATAAATTATACATTAATAGAATAGTTATGGCTTGTGCGAAGAAGTTATTTGTGATTTGCAATTAGAGAGATTTTAATCAAGTTTACCATTCTCCAAAAATCTGTTTTGCATATAAATAAGGACCCCTTAAAAATCGATCTATTTTGCTCAATTATAAAATGCTTCATTTAGAAGCCTTAGGATAATTTATTATACTGAATTGGAGGAAAGGAAGATGTATTGCATTATGTTTAATCTTATCAAATGGCTGCTATATTTAATGACAATGTCTGTTTATCATAATTATTGTAAGTTGTCTAGGTTAATAAAATCAGAAGACCTATGTGAGATTTTTCAATGCTAAATTTATTATTTACATACCATTGCAGATACCAGCTGTCCCTCTCGTTTGTGCAGGAATCCTGTGTATTTAATTTCTGCTGAGGTAGCTAGAGGACTTTGTGTCTGTCAGACAAAGTGGACTATAAATCCAGGTCCTTAGAATGTTCTACAACTAAATATGTAGAAAACAAAAATATAGAATAGGAAGAAATTAACACATACCAGATTTTAGGTATTTGATAAATGTTCTACAGATTCTTTCTTTCATCACTGAAGATGTTATTTCTAGACATGGCAGATTCAACAGCAACAAATGCAAAATCCCTGCTCTCTTATACTCTCATAAGTGATGGAGTGTGTGTGTGTGTGTGTGTGTGTGTGTGTGTGTGTGTGTGTGTGTGATGGGAAGGGTAATGTAGCCTCATATATCTTACTCTGTCGCCAAAAGTATCCTGAGCAAATATATCTTTATCCAAATTTAAAATTGAGGAAACTGAAACTCGAAGAGATGAGTAAGGAGTCTAAAATTTTACACTGATGGAAAAGCTCTGTTTTAAACTCATCTGTCTGATTTCAAATCTAGCCTTTTCCCACAATGAGCTACTGATGACTCCAATGGTGGAGGTAAAGGGAGGATG
This sequence comes from Lepilemur ruficaudatus, assembly GCA_963574885.1. Lineage (NCBI taxonomy): Eukaryota > Metazoa > Chordata > Mammalia > Primates > Lepilemuridae > Lepilemur > Lepilemur ruficaudatus. Next base: position 35,189 of record CAUYRT010014261.1, read on the forward strand.
AAGGAAAGTTTTTAAGACTCAGAATTAGAAACCTATGGTTTGCTTCTTGGCTTCCCAACTTTGTGATGCCAGATAAGGCAAATTTTTTCATCAGTCAAAAAAGACAACAGTCTCTTTTTGTGTCTACCTCATGGATTTATTGTGAGGGTGAAAGTTGACAGAACTACATCTATATGTCTACACAAATTCATTGTTTCTTCATAAGCACTCACACACATGTTAAAAGCACCAACCATGAAAATGGCAAAACTACTATATGACCCAGCAATCCCACCACTAGGTATATATCCAAAAAAAGGGAATTCAGTATGCCAAAAAGATATTCTGCACTCTCAGGTTTACTGCAGTACTATTCACAATAGCCAAGATTTGGAATCAACCTAAGTGACCATCAATGGATGAGTGGATAAAGAAATTGTGACACATATACACAATGGAATATTATATAGCCACAAAAATAATGAAATCTTGCCATTTGCAACATGGATGGAATTGGAGAACACTATGTTAAGTGAAATAAACCAAGCACAGGAAGACAAATGTCTCATGTTCTCACTCATATGTGGGAGCTATATATTACAATCTAATTTTTGCAATGCCATAGTTAACAATTTCAAGACAATCTAGGCCCATCCTGCTTTTGCTTTTCCCTTTTCCCCATACCTTTACCCTGGTAGACATCAATTTACAAAAAAAGGAGAATTTTTTCACTCTTGGATGCTTAAAACTCCCTTCAGAGACATTGTCTTCTGAGTTGGCAAGTTCCCCATTCCCTAGAAATAATGTTGGTCTGTGCTGAGTGTTTGGTAGCTGACATTTTGATAAATGGAGATATTAAACCATGCATTAAATTTCAGTAAGGACTTTACCTGCCATTTTTTCCCCAGATGTAGATGTACTTTATAATGGAAGTGGGGGGTGGAAATTACCATAGCAGCTTAACTTTTAAGTAAATGATGTCTTTGCCAAAAGTGCTTGGTTACATAACTGTCATATACAGTTATATAAAACAGAACCGGTTTTAAACTAGAAGGAAAATTCTGTGACATGTTGCTCAGGACTTTGATATTAAGATGATTGCTCTGGGGAGATAACCGGGCCCAGAATACAGGAAAGCAATGTCTTGCTCAATTTGTATCTGGTTTGCAGAACTTGTCCAGGGAAACACTACAGAATTGAAAAGAAGAGGAAGCTAAATGAGGTATGGCCAAGTCAGGGACTTGGGGATTCTGGCAGTCTCCTCCACGGCTCTTGTTCAACACTTTCAATCAGAAACTGCATTTTGTGAGCTCTACCTCTTTGACATTCTGCTTAAAGTTCAGCCTTCTCCATTACCACTGAAACTACCAAGTTCAGGACTTATCTTCTTTCCAGGACTCATGCAATTATTCTCCACGCTTTCAGTTTTGGCCAGTCCAATTCATCCTCAAACCCTTACACCAGAACCATCCTGACTATTAGCAAATATGGTGCTCTATTTTGTCAGTTTTCATCCATGGCTGAATATTAGTATCACCAGGAAAACTTCTAAAAATTATTGATGTCTAGGGTCCATCTTTAGAGATTCCAACTCCATTAATTTGGAGTAGAGTCCAGGTATTGTTGTGGCATTGTTTTACACTTCCCCTGCCCCTAGGACATTCTAATATTGAGACTAAGAACACTGATAGAATTCCCTGAAAATGATCTTTTAGTATCTCCCTATCACCTTAACATGACCCATGAGCACCTCCCAGATAGGACCTCTGCCTGCCTCCTTTGTGCCTTTCTCTTCATCAAGAAGCATCAGTCTTTGCCAGTTGGCCATAGGTTTCTGTTTATTCTATGACTTTGTTTCCAATGCTATCTTCTGGGAATATTTTCTTCGCCTTCCATATTAACTTACACACCTCTAAGAACTTATGTTTATGAAGGCTTTTCTGATCTTCCCCAACCCTATGCTTCTATATAATGTATTGACCACTCCTTTATTTGTACTTCATTGTACTAATATATAAATACAAGTGTATATCAAATAAATATGTGTATATATGGGTGACATAGTCTTAAAAACAAAATCTCTCATTGTCATGTTTGTTTTCTCAGGGTTCAGCACAGTACATTATTAACATTCCATGTTCTTTGGATAAATATTAATTTATTGAATGATTTATGACCATTTAATTTGTATTATTAATTTAATTATTTAGGATAATATAATGAATGTCCATTTGGGCAGTAAGAGAAACTCTCCAGAGATATTTGGAAAGAGATGCTATCATGAACGCCCTAGAAAGATGTAGGACTGTGCACTAAGACTCATTTCAAAAGACATGAGTCAAATATTGGCAACACCAACCATATTAGGTCAATTTATGGCATGCCAGGTCAGAGGCTGTGGGTTCAGCAATGCCTCACATTGTGCTGTGCAACATATATATATATATGTATATATATATATTTTTTTTTTTTTTAAAGCTCCCCAACTGATGCTGATGTCTGCAAAGACAATGTAAGTAAGAAACCATGCAAACACTGTGTGATGTGTTCTCTGCAGTTAAGTATGAGATTCAATATTTGACCAGAGGACATGGCTCTGCTAACTCCAAGCCATAGTATTTAGATCCAGAAGAAGACAAACTTGACTCAAGCTCATTCAATCAGATTGAACCCCAAGCAAAAAGTTGACCACATCAGCTGATGCTATGCAAGCAGGATCTCCTATGGCCACGTTCCAGAGAGAAAGTCTGACTACTCTCCCTGCAGCTACACTGGCTTCTTCCCACCTGAAGTTTGGTTGTTTAGCTTTTCTTTTGATTCTGTGAGCTACCCTAGTGTCCTTCCAATGATATTTCATTTTCCCTTGAGTAAGAAGAAATTGATTTCTTTAGCTTCCAGCCTAAAGACTTTTAATTAAGACGCTGTGCCACTAAATTGGCTGTTTGACCTTGGGCAAGTCATCTTACACTTTTAAGCCTCAGTTTCCCTGAGCTGTAAAATGAGTCTAGTGATCTGGATCCATATTTTTAACCACTTATAAAACAAGACTGTTTAAAAAAATGATTTGCAGGAAAGAAACTTGAATAAATAAAATGAAGATAAGTGGAGAATGGTTTCCCCACCTCAAATCTTTACTGCTTGACCAAGCTTATTCTACTCTGAGCAGAAGCCCCAGTAAACCTCTGAGAAGGCCAAAGTTTCCTCGGAGCACAGATAATATGAAAGTGTTGTCTTCCTCAAGGTTTTGAGATTGTTGATTCAGAGCTGTGAGCCAGAAACAACTGGAGTTTCCTGTTTTAGAGCCACATCCTGCTAGACATAAAAGGCCCTGTAATGATAGTTAATGGAACACACAAAGTGGTAAATGCCATGCAAACTCAAATGCAAAAACTGCTTTTCCAAAAGAAAGAGAATTGACTGACTAATCTATTTTTTTAGGTATGGAAAATGCTATCTAAAAATAGGAATCCTATTATTCCGTAATATTTGGACACCTGTTGAGTGTTGTTTCTGAAGTCTTTTAGGACATGGAGTTAAAACCCATGAAAAGGTCAAGACAGCTCTCAATTTCCAAACGAAATTGCTTGGAAACACACTTCAGAAGGAAGTTGGGTTTCAGGAAGCCTACTGTGAAAGTTAGCAAATGAAATGTAAAATGTGTGAAGTTTTCCATTTTAGAAGAAGTACCAATTTTAAAAGATTGTGGCATTTTTGTTTTACCAAATGAGGCTCTTTTGGTGGACTTAAATATATCTCTTGCATATTCTGGGGATTAAATAAAAAAATCTTCAAAATATTCCATTAAAATCTTCCAACACTGCTAAAAATTCAGAGGTCACAGTCTGAGTTATTTCTAGCAGCTTCTCTGCATGAAATTTTTGTATAATGCACTAGGCACAGGCTTCACTGCAAAAAAGAATATGTTTAAACAAAATAATGCTTATGATGATCATATTATGTGCAAGAGCATCTGCTGGGCATTCTTAAAATCTCAGCTCACTTAGACCACACAATTCTTCCATGCCAGCCTATTCCCACCTACTGCAGGCTGGTCCTTCCCTACTCCTTAGCTGCAACTGCTCTTGGTAAAGCTTATAAATAGTCCCCTAAGAGCCTCTGCCCAATGGACATGCTGTTCCTCTCTTATGATTGACTCCTCTACTGTAGATGTTGATGTTGGCCATTCTCTCCTCCTTAAAACTGCCTTCCACCCTTGACCTTGGTTAGTCTGTATTCTTTGAGTCATCCTCCCTTCTGTGAATGTTACTTTTCTGTCTCATTACTGTAGTCTCTCCAGAGCTCTTCCCAGAAATATTGGCATTGTCTTACATTCTGTCTTGGGACTACTATTTTAACACCTACTTACCCCCTTGGGTAACTCTGCCAAATGTCAAAACCCACCCACATCCAACATATTGTTGGGCACCTCTGCCTAACATGGCACGAGCCTCTCAAACTCAGCATGCCATAAGGTGATGGCCACTGATAGTAAGATCTCTCGTCAAAATGTCTAGCCATAAATCCTGCTCAACATGGGACCTTTGGAATGTTTCTTAACTCCCTGGGTCTCAGTTTTCTCACTTCTAAAATGTTTTGAGGATCAAACGAGACTACATATGCAAAGCATTTAGTACAGGATATGGTACATACTAACCCTTAAATAAAATTGCTATAGTTTGCCATATTTCATTTGAACCTACTAATTCGTATACATTATAGATCTTAAAATATCTGCCATCCGAACCAAAAAATTGGAGAATTATCACTGCCTTTTCACGTTTGCTCACCTCCACATCAACTAATCATCGGATGCTGTTAATTTTAAATTTAAAAATGTTTTTAAATGTGTTCTCTTTTCTGTGTCACCATTAACATTGTCCTGGTTCATGTCTTTTTATGTTCTACATATAGTTTATCTATGTCTGTCTCTATATCTATATACCTGTATCTATAATCTATCTCTGAGTGTTATCTATCTTTAGAAAGCAAAGGTCGTGAGAGAGAGACAGAGAGAGAGAGAGAGAGAGAGAGAGAGAAAGAGAGAGGGAGAGAAAGAGATTTTACTTACCTTGAAAAATCTAGGACATGTTCCTACCAGAGTTTTAAGATATTGGAAAAATGTAGGAAAGGAGAACTCTGTTAATAAGCACACTTGGACATGGTGCCAGTACTTAAGGATGTTGGCAAGTCAATGCTAATTGAATAGAACCACAGAACCACACTGTTGATATGATGTTAAAATAACCTTTTCTTCCTCTAGGGCTGTTTAATAAAAAGGCAGTGTTTTTATGTACATCCTAAATGTTGCTTTATTGAGGAAACTTAAAAGCAAGTTAATAACAGTGTGCTTAGGGGTTAGGTGGGAAACTACAATAATGGCCTATTTCAAAAGAAAAATTACACAGTAAACCCAGTCACATGCTGGAGGTGATTTTACAGATCAGATTTAGAATTCTAAGCAATCAAATACCAGTAATGCTCAAGGTCATACTATCTAGTATAGAAGGAACATTCCAAGCAAATGATATCTTCAATATTTTAACCATTGTGGGACTAGGTTCTTATGTTTTCCTAACACCGCTACAAATAAGAAATAAATACTATTCTTTAAAAGATTAAGGTAGTTTAAGCCCATACTTGAAAAATGAGATAAAAAAGTAAAATACATTATTTTTGTAGGCTATTTTTTTTCTGAAAGGAAAATCAGAGAATATGCTCACATTTTGTAGATTTATGCACTTTCTCTTTCTTATATAACCAAGCAAATTAGAGTCATGAAAGATGTTTCTAAGTTTCTAAGTTGGTATCTTTACTTGAGTTATAGCAGTAGTATAAAATAGTTTTAGTAACTTTCAATAATACAACCTAGTTGCTATCTGGAAATATCATTAATTGTACTTCAAAAACTAAAATATTTTGCCACACTTGTCACAATCTTTTAGTTATCACAGACAGAATATGTGACCAATCTCTTTATGGCTATAAGTCACACAAAATACTTCTACCATAAAGGGATTGAAAATGCACAGAAAAGCATTTTCTAAATTGCTACCTGCACACAACAAAATGAGACTAAATGCCCAACATAATTTGTGAACGCAACAATAATTTACACATTTTTATATTATTTTTGCTACCTTGAAATTTAAATCAAAACAATCTCAATCTCTCTGTTTCTCTATATTATATATATAAAGTTGTTGTTTTGTTAGTGTTGCCTGAACTTAGAGTACTCTTTCCCAAATACACGGCAATGAAATTGTGTTGTTAATTTTCAACCCAATCATTCATTTGTCTACAAGAAGGCTATATTGAATCACAGTTGTTGTACTTGATTTTAATTTACAATTTAATCTTTAAAATTTACATTATAAGAAAGGCAGAATGAAGGGGGAGTGGATTGTGTTAGGATGTATGTCTTGTCATTCTTGTTGAAGAATAAAAATAACTGAAGGAAAGTTTTAAATAAAATACAAATACAGTGACAAAATTTTTAAAGCCAAAATGCTATCAAACTAAGTGGTGAAGAAAAACATGACATGCCCCACTCCTGGAATGAATTTTAATTGGATTAGAAAATGGACCCTACTGAAGAAGAGGTGCTTGTTTCTAAGTATGTCATAAGCAAGACTGTGTAGGAATTTATGACTAAAAATAGGATCTTGAAAACACAACCAATTAGAAATATTTTTTCATGGCTGAATATGACTATCACATGTAAAGTCATAACAAAAAATTAAAATGTGGTGAGAAACTAGAATATTTTTCACTAAGATTAGGAACAAGACAAGGATATCTCCTCTCATTTCTTTTTTTCAACTTCATATTGGAAGCACAAGCTAATGCAACAAGACAAGAAAAGAAAATAAGAGGTATAAAGATGGGAAAGAAGAGATAAAATTGTTTATTTACCGATAACATAGATTTTATGTAGAAAATTTGAAAGAATCAACAAAATAACTCTCGCAACTAATAAACAATTACAGCAAGGTTACAGCATAGAAGGTTAACATGCAAAAGTCAATAACTTTCCTATGTATCAACAAGGAACAAGTGAAATTTGAAATTAAAAACACAATATTATTTTTCATTTGAAGCCTGGAAAAGGAAATACTTAGGTATAAGTCAAAGAAAATATGCATAAAATCTATCTGAAGAAAACTGTAAAACTTTGATGAAAAAAATCAAAGGTGACCTACATTTTTGGAGAAACATTCCATGTTTATAAATAGGAAGACTCAGTATTGACAAGATGCCAGTTCCTTCCAATTTGACCTGTACACTTAATATAATCACAACCAAAATTTCCACAAGTTATTTTGTGGATACTGACACACTCACATTAATGCTTATATGGAAAGCCTAAAGACCCAGAATAGCCAATATAATATGAGGGAACTTTAAAAGTTTGTGGAAAAGTGATACTAAAAGACAAAAATATAAAATATAAACTTTATTTCTCAACATAAAACCACCAAGTTCAAAACACTTTTGTAAGCCAGGTTACCAGCCATCTAGTTCATCCCTAAAGAGGGTCATGAGAATTTAAGCATGTAAATATAATTTTTAAAACATTTCTAACTGGAGAAAAATGGGTGCCCTTTACAGATTTTTTTAAAGATTAGGAAGCTGAAAGAAGTCAGAAGTAGCCAAATCAGGACTGTAAAGTGGAGACCTAATGATTTCCTGTTGAAACTCTTGCAACAGTGTCCTTGTTTGATGAGACGAATGAACAGGAGCACTGTCATAGTGGAGAAAGACTCTTTGGTGAAGTTTTTTCAGGCACTTTCCTGCTAAAACTTTGGCTAGCTTTCTCAAAACACTCTCATAATAAGTAGATGTTGTCATTCATTGGATCTCCTGAAAGTCAATGAGCAAAATGTCTTGAGTATCCCAGAAAACTGTTGCCATGACTTTTGCTCTTGACTGGGTGGCTTTTGTTTTGACTGGACCACTTCCACCTATTGGTAGCCACTGTTTTGATTGTGCTTTGTCTTCAGGACTGTAATAGTAAAGCCATGTTTAATCTCCTCTTACAGTTCTTCAAAGAAATGATTCTGGATCTTCATTCCATTTGTTTAAAATTTCCATTGAAAGCTCTGCTCCTATCTGCAGGTGATTTGGGTGCAACAGTGTTTGCACCCATTGAGTGGAAAGCTTACTCAAGCTTAACTTTTCAGTCAGAATTTGGTAAGCTGAACTAATTGAGCTATCTATGGTGTGGGCTATTGTTTGTGCTTTTAAGCATGGGTCCTCTTTAATTAGGGCATGAAAAAGATTACTTTTTCCTTGCAAATTGATGTGGATCTCATCTGCTACTGCAGGCTTCATAATTTTAGCAGAATACTTGGTGCTCTGGTAAGGTCTCTTTTCCAACTGATGTGTTATCATTCTTAGTGCTTCAAACTTGATTGTGTTCAGACATGCTATAAAATTTAGCATGAGTTTATTTGGTGCAGAAACATGTTGACATCCATGTATACTTTTTTCATAATATGCATTTTCTCTGGACATTTTGAAGACCCTTCATATTAAAGGAGAACTGACACTATCCAATTTTAAGACTTCCTGTAAAGCCACAGTAATCAAAGAAGTGTGATACTGGTGAAAGTGCAAACAAATAGATCAATGGAACAGAATAGAGCCCAGAAATAGATCCGTATCAATACAGTCAACCGATCACTGGCAAAAGAGCGAATCCAATGCAATGGAGAAAAGGTAGTCTTTTAAAAAAATTGTGCTGTAACAACTGGACATCCACATGCAAAACAAAAAATAAATAGGTCTAGGTACACAACTTATAACCTATATTAACCAGCCAGGTCTTCCATAACAGAATGCCACTGATTGAGTAGCTTAAACAACAGAAATTTATTTTCTCACATTTCTGGAGCCTGGAAGTCCAAGATCAAGGTGTCAGTAGATTTGGTTTCTCTAGAAGCCTTTCTCCTTGGCTTTTAGAATGCACCTTGTTGCTATGTCTTCACATGGCCTTTTATCTGTGAATCCACTCCTAGTATCTCGTCCTCGTTTTATAAGGACACCAGTCCTATTTGATTAGGGTTCCATCCTCATGAACTAATTTAAACTTAATCAACTTCTTGAGACTCTATACATGGAGGGTTAGGATTTCAACTCAAAATTTTGGGGAGAGGGACATAATTCAGTTCATAACGCACTCTTCAGAAAAATTAATCCAAAGTAGGCCATAGACCTAAATGTAATGCAAAACTATGAAAGCCCTAGAAGATAACATAGGAGAAAATCTAGATGACCTTGGATATGGTGATATGTTTTTAAATACAATACCAAAGGCACACTGAATGATAGAAATAATTGCTAAGCTAGACTTTGTTAAATTAAAAACTTCTTTTCTGCAAAAGACACTGTCAGGAGAATGGAACAATAAGACACAAACAGGGAAAATATTTCCAAAAGATACATCTGATAAAGGACTGTTACATAAAATTTACAAAAAAACACTTAAAACTCAGCCATAAGAAAACAAACAACCCAATTAAAAAATGTATCAAAGACCTGAGCCTATATCTCACTAACAAAGAAGTACAGATGGCAATAGCGTATGTAAAAAATGCTCAGCATCATATATTATTAGGAAGTTGCAAGTTAAGACTATTACAAAATACCATGATGCACCTATTAGAATGGCCAAAATCTAAAACACTGACAACACCAAATGCCAGCCAGGATGTAGCACAACAGAAACTCTCAGTCATTGCTGGTGGGAATGCAAAATGGTACAGCTATTTTGAAAGACAGTTTGGCAGCTTCTTATAAAACTAAGCCTACTCTTACAATACGATCCAGTAATCACACTCTTTGGTAGTTATCCAAATGAGTTGAAAATTTATGTCCACACAAAAACCCGCACACAATGTTTACAACAGCTTTATTCATAATTGCAAAAACTTGGAAGCAACCAAGATGTCCTTCAGTAGGTGACTGGATAAATAAACTTTGGTTCACCCAGACAATGGAATATTATTCAGTGCAAACAAGAACTAAGCTATCAAGCTGTGAAAGGCCATGGAAGAAACTTAAATGCATATTACTAAGTGAGAGAAGCCAGTCTGAAAAGGCTATATATGCTGTGTGATTCTAACTACATGACATTCTGAACAAGGTGGAAATTATGGAGGCAGTAATAAGCTTAGTAGTTGCTAGGAGTTAGAAAGAAAGGAAAGATGGATAGTTAGAGCACAGAGGAATTTTAGGGCAAACTAGGCTTTTTATCAAACTCATGATGCATGACATGAGTAGATACATGTCATGATGCACTTTTCCAGACCCATAGAATACACAACATCAAGAGTGAAGCCTAATGCAAACTATGGACTTTGGTGATAATGGTGTGACAATGTGAGTTCAATGATTGTAACAAATGTACCATTCTGGTGTGGGGTGTTGATATTGGGAGAGGCTTTGTGTGTGGGGGGGGGGCAGAGAGTATATGGGAACTCTACTTTCCACTCAATTTTGCTCTGAATCTAAAACTACTCTGAAAATAAACCTATTTAAAAAGATAACAAAAGGTCATAGAAATGGGCCCTTCTTCAACAAACATACTTTAACACATACTCTATGCCTGATTCTGTAGCTATCTTCAAGGAATTCAGACTTTGTTAGGAAGAAAAAGAAGCCAACTCATGCTTATATATCAAGCAAAAGTCTAAAAATTGGTGTTCCTATAAACCCCAAGTAGTAGGTAGAAGGAATGTGGCATTAATCAATCTGCCAGGATAATCAAAGATGAGTCAATCATCTCCACCCATCCACTGCTTTTTAAGTATTTAAAAGTAAATCTTCAACATTGGTGAATATTTTCCAGGTCACCATTAATGTCTGAAGGTCTTTCAGACAGAGAAAACAGCATACTCCAAGAGATGATATTTAAATCAAGACAATATGTTTTAATAATAATTACTTCAGTTGCTATAATTTGGAAGTACAAATAATACTGATGAAGAAGATGATATTAATAATAAAGATGATAATTCACCATGCTTTCTATGTGTCAAGCATTATGGTTTGTACTTAATTCTCACACTAACCCTACCATAAGTATTATATCTTTTTTTTTCCAGATAAGGAACTCAGGGAAGAGAGATTATATGGCTTTGCCAAGCTCATCCTGCTACCCTGTAATGTAGCCGGAATTCAACCTCCGGTCCCATGATGGAAGTCTGTGTTCTCATCATGTGCATTTTGTTCCAGAGCAGACAATGGTCAGGATGTCATGTTCTTAAACCTGTTGTCTAGAATTTACTTGTTTGTATAAACATAAGATTGTTCTATTGTTCTCTGTTGCCTTACTGAACAATCACACCAGGAACACTGGTTCTCAATAAAATCGTTCCTCCCTAAACAGCGAAACCAGTATCCTAAATGAAAACTATTCATCAAAGATGTCTGAAATTGCTGAGAAATGAACAGAAGTATCAGGAAATGGTTACTTATGTTGCACAAACACAAAAATAAACTTACATTTTAACAGGTTGTGACTGGTTGTCACAATGGCCATAAGCGGCCAAATGACAAGTTATAAAAGTTATTGCATTTTACAATTCAATACTTTGCAAATGTTTTTTCTTTTTGCATTAAATGATGCCTTTGGTGATACTCTAGGCAAATGGTGTGGTTCCTTTGTCTCAAAGCTGCTTGTGAAGCATCTATCCCTCTTCAGACAAATATATGTAAGAGAAGCACCACTTCTCTTTCTCAAATAGCAGAAAAACAGACCATAGTCTTCAGCTCCAAACTAAGAAGCACTAGTTTAACTTGTGAAGATAATTTTCTTGCAGTGATTGATTTAGTAATGCCAAGGACAATACGGTTTTTATGGTCACAAAAAGGCTGTAATCTAATTTTGCAGAAATTCTTATCTCATGGGCACTGTGTTATCACTTTCAATCTTAGCTTATTCATTTGAATTAGCTTAGAAAAATTCATTGGCTGCTCTACTGTCAGCTCAACCCTCAGAGTGGTCTTCTGCGCTAAATTTTCAAGTGCCAACGTTATGTTTTAAGTCATGTTATCCTTACCCTCAACAGTCAATTAAGGAGTTATTTTTGCAGACTATTCTAGGCTGGAATTGCTCTGTATAATTTCTTCCACACAGTAAGAACTATTCCTTTTTAACAATAGGCATTGTAAACGTCATGAGAATGGCATATCTTGTCCCATGACAAATTTCAGCATGAGATAATTTTCAAATATCTAGATCTCTGAAAAAGAAGACATATTTTTTTTTCTTGCTCTCTTGCATACGCCACATGGCCAACCAGCCTCCAAATGATGAAATGGTTTTCCAAAAGCCTGCAACTGCTCATCTCTTTAATTTTGAGGTCAGAAGTACCTTTGAAATAAAGGAAACTAACAGAAGCGCCTTGGTTGGCTCTACCGTGGAAGTTTCAGGAGAGTGGTCTAGATAATACAACATGTGCTCTCCTCCTTCAAAGCTCTGGTTGGTTTTGTAAACATTTCCACTGGTAGAAGAACAAATCCATGGGCATCAACCCTTGTCATCCCTGATTCCACGCCACCTGCTTTTCAGACCAAACCATGCCAGCGGCAGGCTAGAGAAGGAGCTAAGGAAGTCAGGTGTTGTCTTTTGAGAATTCCATTGAATTTTAGCTGCATGCTTTTTTTCCAGGGAACTCACTCATGTGTCGTTTTTCCTTCTGCCCTTGACTGTGTAGGTAATGTGCTACACAAGCAAACAGTTCTTGGAATCGTCCTGGGAATGCCTGCCTGTAGTTTCTGTGAAATGGTCCTTGGAAATCCTTTGTGACCAGCCTGCTCACCATGCGATTAAAGGAAACTGAAAGGCCATTCGTCAGCCTTCTCTACCTCAAGGTCAGATTCCACATCATATATAGATGTACACAGTTGGCGAAATTTAGCTGAAAGAGCATGACATCTCTAACTCTGGTAAAACCGCCACCTGATGGATGAGTTCCGTTATCTGTAGAAAAAGGTTTAAAAAGACAAGCACTTCAGCTAACGCTTCTGCCACTTCAGCTAGTCTGGAAATTTCAGAAGGACAAAGGTGATATTCATTTTTGCTAAACATATCCCACGTACATAGCTCAGCAGCTTGAATGGATGAATAAAATGAATTAATCAATATGCCTATTGTTAATTATTTGAAATATTTTCCATCACCAGAGAATTTACTGACTCAAATGCTTGCATTTAAGGCCCCTTGTCACTCATAATTCTCACTTTTAGTTAGTAAACTAGACTATCTTAACTGTTAGCTTTTGGGGTCTTGGTTAGTGAGAGACATGTTGTCCACTCGATTCTGATTATATTTGGGCATGCTGCTAAGACAAGGTTTTGTGATTTTGGGATGGGAAGCTGGCATCAGACTCACATTGACTTGACCAGTATCTCTATCTGGGCTCCTGTTTGGGGACCAACCTGCCCCTGATGGTTTTTACATTGTCCCCTCTCATAAAGGCACCATCACGAATACTATCCACCTTTCAGAATGGCAGTTAATACTATTTAAATCACATGCAGATAGCTATAAATATCTCCTCTGGATTTCCCATGGTGAATATAAAATTAAGTATACAATGCTTTCCATACTTTCGTCTTTAAGTGAATCAATATGGAATTCTTTGTGTGATCTAGTAAGAAGAAGTACTTTCCTCAGCATTTAAAGCACATGCTTTAGCATATTTATGTCTATGTCTGTATAGTAAGCACTTGATAGTAAAATAGAGATATTGCAAAGTATAATGTAAAATGTCTCAAAAATACACATGAGAAAATGTATTTTGATTTAGTTAGATAGAAAAGCCAGACTAAAGGATTTTTAATAACTCTTTTTCTTTCTTACCAAATTCAATGTCAGATTCAGATTAGCTAACATTTACTCAGTACCTACTATGTCTCTGGCACATGTGTTATTTTTTTTAAAACCCAGATACTTCACAGAGGTAGAAGCAGAGGCCAGAGAAGATGTTGACTTGTGAAGTCCAGAAAATGAGCAGAAGAGACAGGATTTGAAACCAGGAACCTCTTAATCCAAGCCAGGATATGCAGTCTCTTACTTCACTTATCTTATAATGTGTTTATATTACTATCTACTTCACTGAAAGTATTGAGAAGTTCTAACATTATTCTCAATGGTGAAAACCTGAGAGTTTTTCATCTGTGATCAGGAACAAGGAAAGAACATCCGCACCCATCATTTCTATTCAAAATAGTACTGGAAGTCCCACCTAGAACAACTGGACACACACACACACACACAAAGGAATCTAAATCAGAGAGGAAGAAGTAAAATTGGCCCTGCTTGTAAATGACATGATCTTAAATATAGAAATTCTAAAGACTCCATAAAAATATTCTTGGAACTAATAAACAAATTCAGTAAAGTTTCGGGATACAAAATCAACATACAAAAATCAGTTGTGTTTCTGTACATTAAAAATGAACTATCTGAAGAAGAAATTAGGAAAACAACCACTTTTATAATAGTACCAAAACCAAAATTAAATACTTAGGAATAAATTTCACTAAGGAGGTAAAAGACTTGTACACCAAAAACTATAAAGCATTGATGAAAGAAATTAAAGAAGACTCAGACAAATCAAAAGGCACCGGTGTTTGCAGATCAGAAGACATTATCGTTACAATTCCATATACTACCTCATATAATCTACAGATTTGATGCAATTTGTATCAAAATTCCAATGACATTTTTACAGAAATAGAAACAAAAATTCTAAAACTCATATGAAACCACAAAGAAACTAAAATAGCCAGATAAATCTCGAGAAAAGACAAAGCTGGAGACATTACACTTCTTCATTTTGAAATACATTACAAAGCTACAGTAATTAAAATAGTATGATACTGGCATAAAGACAGACATACAGATGAATGGAACAGAAGAGAGAGTCTAGAAATAAATCCATATCTACATATGGTCAACTCATCCTAGACAAAGATGCCAAGAATATACCAGAAAGAAAGGATTCTCTCTTCAATAAATTGTTTTGGGAAAATTGGATATATTTATGGAAAAAGTGAAATTGAACCCTTATCATAGACCATACACACAAATCAACTCAACAGACATTAAAAACTTAAATATAAGATCTGAAGTTATAAAACTTTTAGAGGAAATCATAGAAGAAAACCTTTATGACATTGGTCTGGACGATAATTTTCGTGGATGTTACACCAAAAGCAAAAGCAACAAAAGCAAAAATAAAAGTAGGACTCCACCAAAAACAAAGCAAAACAAAAACACACACATGAAAGCTTCTGCAGAGTGAAGGAAGGAGAGTAAGAAGACAACATATGAAATGGGAGACAATATTTGCAAAGCATATATTTGAAAAGGGAATAATTTCCAAAATATTTAAGGTAGTCCTACAACTCAGTAGCGAAATAACTAATAATCTGATCAAAACGTGGGCTAAAGATTTGAATATACAGTTCTGCAAAGAACATATCCAAATGTCCAAGAAGTTTGCAAAAAAAATGCTCACTGTCACTAATTATCAGGGAAATGCAAATCAAAACCACAATGAGGATATCAACTCACACCTGTTAGGATGGCCATTATCAAAAAGATAAAAGAGAACAGCTGTTGATGAGGATGCAGAGAAATTGGAACTCTTGTACTGTTGGGAGGAATGTAAAAAGGCACGGCCTCTGTGGTAAACAGTATGGAGATTCTTAAAAAATTAAAAATAGAGCTACCATATGATCCAATAATCCCACTTCTTAGTATTTATCCAAAAGAATTGAAATCATGATCTCCAAGGAATATTAGCACTACTGTATTCATTGCAGCACTACTCACAACAACCAAGACGTGGAAACAACTTAAACATCCATGGAGGAACGAATGCGTAAAGGAAATGTGTTATACATATACAATGGAATATTATTCAGCCTTAAAGAAAGAAGGAAATTCTGCAATATGTGACAATGTGAATGAAACTTGAGGACATTATCCCAAGCAAAGTCAGTCAGTCACAGAAGGACAAATACTGCATGACTCCATTTGTATAAGGTTTCTAAAATAGTCAAATTTATAGAATTGGAGTGGATTGGTGTTTGTCAGGGCCTGGTGGGAGTAGAAAATGGGGAGTTGCTAAGCAAGGGGCATACGTTTTCAGTTAAACAATATGAATAAATTCGGGAGATCCGCTGTTCAACATTGTGTCTATTGTTTACTGTATTACACACTTAAAAATTTGTTAAGAGGGTAGAACTCATGTCAAGTGTTCTTACCACAATAATATATAATTTTAAAATAAATAAATGCACACAAAGCACTTAGAACAGTGCCTGGCACATTCTCCAAGCTAAATGAGTATAAGCTATTATTTATTTTTTATTATTGTTATTGCCCTGAGTCTATGAGTGCATTCACCCAATGTGCTGATAAGTGATCTGTATTTTATTTTATATTATATTTTATTTTTATTGTAAATACACAATTGAATATTTTGCTAGTAACCCACTCAATGTGTTCACGATGGCTCCTAAAAGTAAGTACTTATTGTAAAAGTTAGAATTTCTTGAGGACTAGTCAGCAATTTTCTGAGAAGTTTGACTAACATGCAATTCTTTGCAAGTTCGAAAGCTCCCATGGGTGCAGACTTACAAATAGATTTTGAGAATTTCACAACTTGAACAAAAAAGCATTATAACTGATAGGGCGCCATTTTGCCTTGAACTGGTAAGGAATTTATTGTCTTTTTGCTTTACATTGTAAATTACTATTAGTTTAATTTCCTCATTAGCAATTTAGTTTCCTGTGTGCTAATTGTCCTGAGAGGGAGAGTCATGCATGCCTGTAAAACATTTTTATAACTTTCGTATAACTGTTTTAATGTTTGTATAGACTGCAGTTTAGAAATATTACCTATACCCATTTCTAAAAAGGATTCCTATAATTGCCCTAAATATGTTTATGCATTGATTTTTGATTGCTAATGGACTACATTTGAAATTTTACCACTTGTGTCATATGATCAATAAAGATAATTGGTTAGTTTGAAGTTTGAATTATTTTGTTTTGTAGTAAAAAATTAGATATATATGTATATATAGTGTAGGAAAGAAATATTAAGCAATGTAAGGGTATTTCTCTCCAATTATTTGTTGCAACTGAGTATTCAAATGAGTTGCATAAACAGGTCTAGAGATGTTTTTGCTCCACTAAGCGCACTATGATCAAAGAGTTTGCAAGAGATTTCTCTATGCCTTGCCAAGTCCCTAATGACAAATGCTGTGAATGACTCTTCAGTATGCATATCCTGAAAGTGCCTGGCCGTATTTCCAGCTTAGCACAGGACTTCCTAAATAAACCCTCTCAATTTATTATTTTCCATGTAGTGCTCCACTAGAAATTTACAAAATACAAGGAGAATGTGTGCCTCAGACTTATTACAAGCTTGTTCATCTTCTTTTAATTTTATGGAGTATTTCAATCTCTTTCCTGAACCCAAATCCTTCTTGGACTAGATTTGACATTATGTTTTCATTTGAGCTTCGGATCCTTAATCTTATTACTTCCTGTTTTCCTAAAACTAGAGTGAATAAGCTACTTACAAGAGCATAAGCTGAATCTGTTCAAAGCCGTTTAGCTGTATTTATTCTGCATTTTGGTTGATCCTGCTTCCCTAGTTCCTTGTCTTGCAGAAATTTCAGGCAAATTATGAAATTGAAAAACATGGCCTTAATTGGGTGTGTGTGTCGAGGAAATACTGTTCACTGGCACTCAGCTTGGTTTGTCTTCCTTGCATGTCAAAGTCAGGTATACACACAAACATGTATACACACATGGAAACACACAGTCATCAGTTTTGTGTTTGGTTTTTTTTTTTTTTGGTTGTTTTTATTTCAGTTAATACTTGCAAGGATCTTGAGAACAAGCGAGAAACTGTTACCCCCCTCTTACTGATGAGATGTCTTAGCCGAAGCATTAAGCTACTGAGGCTAGATTTGAATCCAGATCTGATTGAGACCAGAACTCATTTTCTTTGCCCACTAGACACACTACCTCCTGCTTTCCCAAGCTCACATCTGACCTGAGTGCTCCAATCATTCAAATACACGAGCATGTGTTATCTATTCCCAAGGAAAGCCTTTGGCTAGATACAGAGGGTAGTACCCTTGGCTAGGCAACTGGGTGAGGAAGAAAGGTCTGCTATTTACGTAATCCTGGGGAGTGGTGAGTGAGGGTTTGCCCAGGGAGAACTGTAGCCTCAGGGACAGTCACGTGCAAGGCATGAGCATTCCCTGTGTGTTTTCTCCACTGCCCGACCCACAACTACCAGAGTTCTTTATTGCAGAGGCATTAAATCCAATGAATTGTTCTCTCTTCATAAAGAAACCACACTAATGTAATTTCTTTCTTTTGCAATTGCTCATTCTATAAGCCATTGTTCATTAGACTCCTGGGAGTTTGCAAGCCTGGAACAATTGTTTGTCTGTTGATCATGTCCCATTTGTCATTTTGCAGATGGGCAACTTTATTTGCTTGTAACACAACCGGAATAATTAGCCGTTTACCCAGCAAGTTGGTGATGATCATGTACGATGAATGGAAGTAAATGAATAAATTCAGATTTTGTTGAAAGAAATGGACTAGGCCATTAGGCATGACTTTCATCATTGATTTTCCTCTGAGACTGACAGTCTGAAATTGAGAATACATATTTATGATTATGAGAGATTTTCCTGGTTTCCTGTGGAGTGTCTTGGCAGAATCAGACAAACCAGGGCTCTATGTGAGCCTCTGCCATTTACAACCATAGGATTTGGGGAAAATTTCTCAAACTCAGTGAAACTCCATTTCCGAATGTGTAAAGTAGATGTGATGACATTTAAGTCATGGGTCGTTTTGATGATCAACTGAGACAATGCATACAAAAGAACCAGCACCTATTAGCTTTTCAATGTATATCCAGTAATTTCCATACCTTCCATGTTTAAACAGCAACTACTAGAAGTGGAGCAATTCTGAGATTCATCTTATTTATCTATAACGTGTGAATAATATTTACCTTAAATGATTCCTATGAAGATTAAATAGGATAACACATTAGCAGTGCCTAACATACAGTTATCACTTGCTAATTGTTATTTAAATAGCTCCTTTTGGGGGAAAAATCAATAGGCAGTTTATGCTGATGTTGACAACAATTATAATGGCAATGATGACAAAATATTCCCTGAAATTATCCATTAACTTTCCCATATTCTGTCTCAGGAAAGTTTCTGTAACTTCATTCCTCTGTCCCACCTTAAATTATCCTACTGAATAACCCCAGAACAGTTTTCATCATCTCCCCTATTTCTTTAAATCTATTTGAACACTAATCCAAACTTCATCCTCTTCCTTTCTTTCAGGAACCAGCGCTGTAATTCTCCGCCCGTGACTGGTGATTATAGTCAATTCTTGATATCCATAATTGCCTTGTTTTCTGCACTACTGCAAATGCAGAAACATTTTCCACTCATTTCCTAACAAGATTTTTTAAAAATTAAATACAGTGTTCAACAGCACAGTCTATTTCATTTTTATTCTCTACTAATGCCTGTAATAATCATTATCCTGCTTCCACAAAGAAGAAGGAAAAGAACATTCATGAAAGTCCTACTATGAGCCAGGTGCTCTACTGGGGTCTTGGCACACATTGCATGATTCCCACAACAGGCCTGTGGAGTAAACATTATCAGTCCTTTTCTTTATTCTATTTCTGTCAAGTTCTCAGACTTGAAGTTCTATGCCCTTCCTCCTCTCTGCAAATGATGTGACAGAGAACAAAATTTTACACACTTATGACGTTGGACGGTAATGGAACCGCACTTTGCATGCCAGGACACAGGCAATGGTCTGTTCAACACTGGCAGGAGAAAATGTCTATCTGAACTACGTTAAAAATTACTCTCCAAATTAAAAGTTGCCCACACCTTTTCTGTTAAGTGTGAGGAAGTCAAAGCACAACCTGGAACTCCAGCACAGATTAAATAGAGCCAAGGTTTATGTCACGTGAGGAGGCTACGGGTCTTTGCACTCTCTATACTGGCTTTTCTAAGTAGGTTCATGTCAGTCCCTGAGCTGACTGCACGTGCAAGGGATGGATCTCGATTGCACTCCTTCTGAGAGTCTAATGCCTGATGATCTGCTGTGGAGCTGAGGCGGTGATGCTAGTGCTGGGGAGCGGCTGCAAATATAGATTATCATTAGCAGAGAGTAATGACTGCACAATAAATGTAATGTGCTTGAATCATCCCCAAACCATCCCGCACTCACCGGGTCTGTGGAAAAATTGTCTTCCATGAAATCAGTACCTGTTGCCAAAAAGGCTGGGGACTGTTGGTTTACAGAATCTAGGGGCCTAGATCTGAATTCTGACTTTCTGAGCTATCTTGGGCTAGTTACCTTGCAAATAGGTGCCCCAGTTTCCACACAGGAAAAATAGGGAAAATTATACCTCTCTTATTTGGGTTAAAGATTCAAAAAAAAAAAAAAAAAAACTACATAAGGTACTCGACACAGTGCTGGCATGTTGTGAGCATCTTCTACTTAGTTTTTCTTATCGATAGTAGGTGAGTAGGCCAGTTTTATTTTTCAAAAGCAAACACCTTTTGTCCCCTGCCCTCCTGTAACTGAGCACCCCTCATCCCTCCCTTCTCTGTTGCCTCTCTCGTGTTAAAACAGAGGCAATGCAAAAGATGGTTCGTAACTGGAAATTGTATTACCTCTAAATGTCAGTCAGTGATATTTTCTCAGGAGAAACCATCCTTCCAAATATCCCCGAAAGAACTTTATTTCAGAAGAGAAACAACTGAAGAATGAATTTAGAGTTTGGAGAGAATATTTCTGATGATTAGACTTGCCTTCCTTCCTTTTATGATATAACTTCCAGTGAGCTTTCCTGGCAGGCAGGGCTTTACTTGTGAGCATAAGATTGTTCTCCCTGATTATCTATGATGCTCTGAGATTCACACACTTTTTGATTTTTTTCCCCTAGAAAGGGGATCTCCTGGACTTTTATGAAATCATTACAGATTGATTAGATGCAACTTTGCATCCTTTCTGGAGACCGTTGTGGACACAGATTGTATTTTTATTTGATTCCATGGAGAGTTAATGGGGATGTGTACTGAGCACTCCCTAACAGCCGAGCTGTGTTGAGAGTTGTGCCTCTCTTGAGGGCAGCACGTGTTCGTGGGCCCTGGACAAGGAGCCCACTAAATCCGCACACTTGCTAACCGAGGAGTCACTTGGACTTGGAGGCTTCCCTTTTCTCTGGCAGAGTTGATGATCTCCATGTTTATGCACGCACTGACTCTTGCTAATCCCTCCACTGTGAAACTGAAACAAACTATGCCTTTACTTGTTTCCAGTCTTCCAATTCCTGGACTGTTTTTTTTTTTTATCGTTTCTAATTAATAATAATAAGACATTTTGAACACTCTCTGTATGTCAGGCACTTGCTAAATATTTTTCATTCTGCATCTCTTGCTTTGAAATCTCCATCCCCATTTTGGAGATGAGAAAACAGAGGCCTGGTGAGGTTAAGCACATCACTCAGGGTTACAGGGCCAGGTTGTGGACTCCATCCAGATGCTTCTTTACCAGTTAATCCTTGTATTGTCTTTCAGTCTCATGGCTCCTGGCTGTGTGGAAGGTCTTCAGTCAATATGCACTAAATCCAGAACTTCCCTGAGTCCTGAGGGTCTCATTTATAAAATGGAGGTAATAATCCCAACTTCTGGGGTCACTATGAGTATTAAATGAGCTCATGTCAGAGAAGAAGGCAAATGGAGAGCCAGGTATATCATATGCAACAATGTATAAACATTCATTCAATTTTATTAACAAAGCACATTTTCGTTTAGAAAAGACATGATGGTTTGTGTAACCCTAAGACAATGTTTTTAGGTTGTGATCACTGGAACTTACCAACAGGTGGGGCATGAAGGGGACTTGGCACTGTATCCAACAGAATGCAGGTGACAGTGAGATGTAGCCTGGGGGAGTGGAAGGTGGTTCTGTTAGGCAGATAGCTAGGATCTCTGGCTCTTCTAGGGACAAGGGTGCCCTGCTTTGGTGCTGCCTCAACCTGTTGCCCCACCTTGGAAGAAGGATTAGGGGAAGCACTCCATTTTGGTGTTGCCCCACCCTTAATCCTATCCTGAGCAGCTGCTACACCTGAAGAAGGAGGGAATGCTTTACCAATCTGTGAATTTCCCAGCCTAGGAATAATAGGATTTAGAAAGTGACCTAGAGTAACCTAAGGTTAATTATTCTTTCATTAGCTTAAATCTACATTGTGGTTCATCCCCCTCAGGTAGGGCTTTTAGAGAAGGAGTTGAATATGCAGATACAACCTTGACAACACCTGTTACTCATTTGGTTAACTTCCCACACCTGCTGAAAGCCCTTACCCCAAATAGGCCAATAAAAGGAAACAATGTGAGAATTTCCAGAGAGAGAGAGTCAGTAAGTCAGTGAGTCAGTCTGTCTCTCTCCACTCTCAGAGACAGGCTTTCGTTTTATAATAAAAAGCTACTGGTGTGAAACTGTTTCTTGTTGTAGTCGCTCCATCACACCCGTCCTGCTTGTGATTTTTCTCCAAGCAAGGAGCCAATGAACTAGGATAACAGTCTGCCAAGAGGCTGGACCTGACACTTTGGTGTGCTTGGTCATTCTTTGGCCAAGAGCACACCAAGAACTGAGAGCAGACTGCCACCCTGACAGTTCCAGGGACTACTGGTGGGACCTGTGTTGGAAGCCTGTACAGAGGAATAACTCTAATTTGGGAGCACTCATTCAATTGTGAGAGCTAACCTAGCTTGAGCCTTTTTATGGATTATGGATAAAGCAGTAGAGAAGGTATCATTAAAGGCATAGATATTATAAAGTGCTAGCTGTGTGCTGGAATCTCTCTTGTTTTCATAATAAATCTGGAATGGGGATTAATATCATATTTTACAGGTGAGAAATCTGTGGCTCATCGGAGGCCAGTGACTCTCCCAAGAGCATGCAGCCTGGCAGCGGAAGACACAGAGTTCAAACACAGGTCTGCCTGGTACAAACACCTGCCCCAGGTGAGGGCAGTCTCCACTGCTGATCTTCCCTTTGAAATGGCAGATCACATGGAAGCCAAAACAAAGGTCTGCATGTTTGATTCTTGTTTCATTTTTGTTCAGCTTGCTTCCCAATTTCTCACCAAGAAAACAGCATTCGCCATGTGAAGTCTTAGGAAACAGTCTGGGGAAACATTCCTGAAAACAGAAAGTATCACAGTACGTTGTGGAGGAGTGCATGTGAGAAAAGGAGGAATTTATCTCCTGATGTATTGAATAATGTTCATGGTTGCCTCCCCTACCATGTCAGGCACTGGGCAAGGCCGGGAAGATGAAGATGACTTGGGATCCCTGCTCTTCAGACACTCAAAGCCTTGCTATAGAATGGGCAGACAGACGATTTCAGAGCCATATAAAGACTGCTGTAAGACAGATGTGGATACAGCATTGCAGGAGTGAAGAAAATAACTAACACAGCTCTGAATTCAGAAACACTTGAGTTTTATTCTTGACTCATGGCTTTACTAAAAGTGTGAACTTTGGCAAAATTCCCAACTTCTCTGAGGCTCAATTTCTTCTTCTGTAGACTGAAAATAATAAACGTACCTCCTAACAACCTCATTTAATGAGGCTTCCATAACCCTGAAAGTTGCTGACAGCATAAATGCTAAAATTTTTCCTATCCTTTTGTTTTAAATCAATATAGTGGAAGATAGAAAATATTATAATGTTAAGTGGGCATGATTCATAAATTAGTATATTTTTATTTTCAAATAAGTATCCTGAATGAGGTAATGTTGCTCTATTTGAGGTATATAGAAACGGAGGCATGGAGAAGTTACATAACAGCTAAAAGTGGCCAATTTGGGGTTTGGATTGAGGATGTTTTACTTTGTAGTCTGTGCACATAATCACACGCTGATATTCCTGCTCTTGGGTTGAGCGAGGAGTTTGAGATGCTGGAAATAAAATGTGTCTGCCGAACTTGACTGTGGGTGTCATCATTCCTGGGCAGGCAGCCCTCACTCTCTCCACTCCAGAAAATGGGTTTGCTCGATGGAGTCCTAAGGCAGGGAAAGTGCCCAGGTTCTTTACTCTCCCCACCTCCAGAAGCAATCGGCCACATGAAACTGAATTATAGAGAAGGATTCATGCTTTTCCTTACTTCTTCCTGGGTGAAGGTGGGGGTGGATATTGAAATGGGTGTATTTCAATACTTTTCAAAATCTATTCTCAACCTTACATTTGAATTTCATCTCCATTTACTTCCTTACACAATCTATTCTTATCTATTCTTTTCTTTCTTTCTTTCTTTCTTTCTTTTTTTTTTTCAGATGAGATCTCTCTGTTGTTCAGGCTGGAGTGCAGTGATGTCATCATAGCTCACTGTAGCCTCCAACTCCTGGGCTCAAGTGATCCTCCCACCTAGGCTTCCCAAGTAGCTGGGACTACAGGCATGAGCTACCCACTGCAACCAGGCTTTTCTCTTTTCTTTTCTTTCCTTTCCTTTTCTTCTCTTTTCTTTTTTCTTTTTTTCTTTCCTTTCCTTTCCTTTCCTTTTCTTCTCTTTTCCCTTTCCTTTCCTTTCCTTTCCTTTCCTTTCCTTTCCTTTCCTTTCCTTTCCTTTCCTTTCCTTTCCTTTCCTTTCCTTTCCTTTCCTTTCCTTTCCTTTCCTTTCCCTTTCTTCTTTTCTTTTAATTGGAGAAAAAGGAACCCTTGTATACTGTCGGTAAAAATGTAAGTTAGTACAGCTATTATGGAAAGCAGTATGGAACTTCCTCAAAAAGCTAAAAATAGAACTACCATAGGATCTAGCAATTCCACTTCTTGATACATATCCAAAGGCTGTGGTCCCCAACTCCCAGGCTGCGGACCTGTTAGAGACTGGGCCACAGAACTCTGCCTCCCCCTCCACCCCCTCACCATCTATGGACAAATCGTCTTTCATGAAACCCATCCCTGGTGCCAAAAACATCGGGGACTGGTGTCCAAAGGAACTGAAATCAATATGTCACAGGGATGTCTGCACTTCTGTGTTGATTGCAACATTATTCACAATAGCCAAGATATGAAATCAACCCATGTGTCCATTGATGGATGACTGAATAAAGAAAATGTGGATATATACACAATGGAATAATATCCAGCCTTTAGAAAGAGGGAAATCCTGTCATTTGCAGTAACGTGGCTGAATCTGGACAACCTATTCTTTAAAGTCATATTAGCTATTCTAGTTTGTGATGACACCCTTGCCACCTACCATTTTGAATACTAGCAAAGACCCTCTTCATAAATCTAGAGCACAATATTGACATTAAGAATATTTTAGAAAATGAGCATTTAATAAACTCTTTTCTTACAAAACATTAAGAATCTAGTGTCAGGCATGTTGGCAATAGAAAAGCTAAAACTCAATGGACACTTGACATGAGTTTATGAACTATAAAGATGCAGTAAGCATATAATAAAAAGGAGTTTAGTGTCATTAGCATATATGTGCTAGTCAGAGGAATGGATACTATATTTAGGGGGAGAAAATAAAGGAAGGGGTAGGAAGAGAAAGTGAAAGAAAGCAAGTAAAGAAGGCCCTGGCGATGCCATTTTAAGGGATAGCATCTTGGAAAAGTATAGCACAGTTGCCAGGGATTTAAAAGAAGATAAGGAAAGGCAGGAGACAAGATTGAAGGGAGAGTGAAAAGTCAATGGAGTCAAAAGCTGGGTTTTGCCTTTTCCACAAGAATGTGAGCCCCTCACAGGTTTGCAAACCTCAGAAGGTCAGGACCAATCCATGCATCGTTTATTTACTGAGGCTTTGCCAGGAACTAGCACTATTTCTTACACATGATAAGCATTTAATAAATGTGTATTGATTCATATTTCATACCGTGCACCTAGCACAGTGCCTGGCATGTAATAGACAATTTTTCATTGTTTTTCAGAAAATAAAAAAATAGTCAATAATTTTAAGAATTGCAAATTGTCTATTGTCGTATTCATCAGCTCCTAGGGAAAGCTCAATTTCAAATAGTTAAGTGTGGTGTTTCTTCTTCTTGTTTGTTTGCTTCTCTGAGGAACTGAGTACCTCCATCAAATGAGAGAATCCTGGGAAACACACAAGCGGGGACAATCCCGGAAATATCTTATTTTACAGGAGTGTTTTCCAGAAATGTGTACTTTGGAACAGGTGTTACGGGAGTACTAAAACAAAATAAAATAAAACAAAACAAAAAATCGTAGTCAATTGTGTTTGGAAAACAGTAACTACTGGAGTAGGATGTAGGGTAATATTAGACATGATCCTTAACTTCCTGGTGCTTAGCATCTAGTAGGGAAGACGCAATTCGTCTATTAATTTCACAAATAAACCATTACATTATGACTGTGAGGCTAGATGTGGTCTAGTAATTCTGTCACTATTTTAGGGATTTAACATGCACTCCAGCCCACTGAAGGCGCTGAGAATGCCTGGGTTGCAGGAATTCCCTACGCACATGCATCATCAATACAAAACTCAGCTCCCACTGCATTTTCTGACACCTGTGGAGCTTGAAGAATATTCCTGTATGTGGGCCCCTCTCAGAACAAATAAATCCAGATGGCTGAGAAAGGAGATCAGCTTCTCTCAGCAGCCAAGGTTAAAAATCTCTCTGCTTAATCTTTATTGAATTTGGCACTGGAATTACCCCAGTTAAATCCACAAAGAAATAACAATGTGGACCACTCTGCTCTCGGGGCTGGGTGTTACTGTGCCGCTCTCGCCTGTGTTCCGTGTTCGGTATCTTCGGTATGTTTTGTCTGCTACAGCTCCACGGTGGAGACTCAGTAAACATTTGCCAAATGAAAAATCAGGATTTTTTTCCCACTTCTAATAAAAAATTGTATTTATTAACACATTTGAGATTTTGGTCAGTATTATAAAATAGGACACGAAAATACAGTTAAAAAGAAGGAAAATATTACGTCTTACAGATTATTTGGGTACAATCCAAATAACTTAATAGAAACCACTGAATAACATCCATGTTAGGACTCATTTTTTAAAAATCTGAAATTGAAATAGGTCTTATTAACATGTGTCTCTTTGATACAGTTATACTTTAACTTATGTATTAATACTTGTTAATAAATCATTAGTGTATCACATAATCAAAGTATCCTAGGTTTTGTTAAAACGTCACTCAAATCAGTAAACATTTATTATGGCGGCTGACTGTAAGATAAATAAAGTCAAGTGCTTTTTTGTAAAGAGCAATAATATGCTAGATGATAAAAATGAAAAGTTAAATCCTATTTTCAACCCTGATGACAAAATGCTTTGACAGCAAAAATAACACAAAGTTTCGTGACCTATATTTGCAAATAAAATATATAAAAGAAGCCTTGAATAAAAGGCAAACACTCTACATTTCTGCCGAAGCAAACTGAACAATCTAAAGACTGTTTTCTCAGGTTAATTTCGAGATGCTGTTGTCAGTGTAGCTGACTAAATAGATTTATTCACTTACCCATTCATAAAATGTTTTTAAGTCCTTGATAAGTGCCCTATTCTATGCTGAGTGCTGGGGATTGAATGGGAGAAAAACAGGTGCATTTCCAACAGAGTTTAAAATTTGTAATCTTTAATATAAAATTTATGAAATAAATGTACGAGTATACATATTATTTTCAAATACTTATACATTTAACTAACTACTAATCAAAAGTATAAGAAGCTTGTTTTCCTAGAATAATCAATGAGTATGTCTAGCAAATATATATATTTATACATTTTATATAATTTATATTATATTTTAATTATAATTTTATATAATATATGAAATAAATGTATGAGTATACATATTATTTTCAAATACCTATACATTTAACTAATAAAAGTATAAGAGGCTTGTTTTCCTAGAATAATCAATGAATATGTCTAGCATACATATATTTTTTACATATTTTATATATATTATATATATATTATATGTATTATATATATTTATATATATATTTTAGAGACAAGGTCTCACTCTGTGGCCCAGGCTGGAGTGCAGTGGTGCAATCATAGCTCACTGCACCCTTGAACCCCTGGGCTCAAGTGATCCTCTTGCCTTAGCCTCCTGAGTAGCTAGAGCTATAGGCAGGCATCAGCATGCCGTGCAAATTTTACTTTTTGTGGAGTTAGGCTGGTCTCAAACTTCTGGGCTGGGTTCAAATAGTCCTTCCAGCTCAGCTTCCCAAAGTTGTGGGATTAGAGACATGCGTCACTGTGTCTGGTCTAGCAAATATTTTGACAAAGAAATCTCTAGCAGAAATTCTTCACTGAGTAATAAAGAATAGTGCTATGCTCTCTCCTTTAAGACACGCAGCAAACTCTAGATTAAAGAAACAGGAGTCCAAGAAAAACATCAGATGATATCACACATATGAAATTTAGTGTATGATGGATTAGGATTTCATAGTAATGGGGAAAAGAATGGTCATTTTATAAATGATGCTGGGAAAATGTGCTAGCTGTTAAGGAATAACAACTAATTAATACAAACACCTTATACCATATGCCAAAATAATAAATTAATACATTAAGTACACACACACACGCCAAAATAAAATAGAATTAGATCTTATGAAGGATGACAACTAAGCTTTATATCAATAGGGGACATCAGAAAAGAAGAGATGAAATCAATATTGTACAAATTTTAAACATTCACATGAGGAAAAATAAGATAAACATTTACAAATACAAAGTAAGGAAAAGCATTCCTACCAAATATAATTGATCCAATTCATAACATAGTTTTTATAGCTGTTGAGGAACTAACTTACAGAAAGGGCTGAAGAAAAACATCAAATCTCCAATAGAAATAGAAAGGAAAGAGAAAGTTCATGTGAGAGGAAATAAATGCATTTAGGTTAAAAAGATACATTCTGTTCAATCATCATGGAAATGTATAGTAAATCCATTAAAATGCATAATTTCTATATCTTAATAGAAACAAGGACAACATTACTGTGAAATATCTGTACTTAAAATGGGACGGTTTTGGTGTCATCGAAAAGCCATTTGAGAAGACTCATTAACCACTGCCCTCTTTCATCTGACCTGTGGCTTATGGTCTGAGGCACTGTTAATTCTACTTCCAAAATACTTCTGGGATCTGACCAACTCTCTGTTTCTACTTCCATTGTCCTTGTTTAAGCCCCATCAACTGTTACTTTAGTATCTTCTCTCATCACCTGTTTTGATTCTTGCTTATTCTGCACCCAGAGGACAGAAGGATCTTTACAAAACTCTTTCCTTCCCTTGCAATGCCCTAACCACTCTGTTCTGCTTTCTGTTCTCTTTCCAGCTGTAGGACGGTCTGGTCCTTTGCACCTGCTGTTTCCTCTGCCAGGAATGCCATTTGTTCTTACCCTGCCCAGGCCTGGACTTTGGGAGGACTTCACTAGCACCCTGCCTAAGTCCCATCACCTACTTCTCACTTCTGTCCCGTTCTCACTCTTCACCATTTCTTTTCCTTTTTGCGGTTCGCACAACTTGTGATTATTCATTTGCTCTTTCTTTCTTGGCAATCTCTTCACTAAATTCTCCGTTTCATGACTGCAGGGTCTATTCCGGTCTCCACCCTGTGCTCAGAAGCTTGCACAGCACCATGTCCATAGTCTCTTGGCACGTGGGAACTATTTGCAGAATGAATAAGCTGATAAATGAATGGATGAATGAAATCTCTCTGTTCTCAGTGCTTTCATCTTCCCACTTCCACTCCGGCTTTGTATGCAGGGTTATCTTTTCAACATGACCATGTTATGACTTATTTTAAGGGTGCCAAGGGCTACTGATTGAAGTCAGGATAAAGTGCAAACCCACTCACAGGTATATGAGTTCCCTAGGGCTGCCATTGTACATTATACGGCAAGACTGAAAATGTTTATAAAGAATTGAAGGCAAAGAAGAAATAAAAATTATACCCATGTTATGAATGCAACTATGTAAAATGTGCACAGATAGAAAGAAGATCTCAAAATAAAAACATGGAAAGACAAAAGCCACTCACTAGCTAAAGTGAGGGAATTGTTGGGGGGTACTAGTGTGGGGTTTTCCCCTATTCTGCTATTTTCTTTCTTTCTTTTCCTTTATTTTTTTTAGGTGGGGTCTCACTGTGTCACCCAGGCCCAGGTTAGAGTGCAGTGGTGCTGTCGTAGCTCACTGTAACTTCGAACTCCTGGACTCAAGCGATCCTCCTGCCTCAGCCTCCTGAGTTGCTGGGACTACAGGCATGAGCCAACATGGAGAGATATTTTCCTCAAATTTGGCCCAAATTTTGCTTGCAAAATAGAAGCAATTTGGGGCAAAATCCCCTCAGATGAGGAACACACCAATTTAAATCTATTGAGTACATGTTAGTTTAACAAACAGCAAAATACCATTAGCAATAATGTATTTTCCTTCAGGAAAAAAAATGCTGATGTGAGTCACAAGTGGGTTTGGCTTAAAAGCAACCGTGAAGATTGCCTTGGGGGATGTCTGCTCTCTCCTCTCCTTAAGGTTCCTTTCCAAAACCCAACATCAATAGTCTAACTCTCCTAAATATTTGCACTTTGCAATTTTATTGCTTTCACTCAATAAACGCTGCTTCTGTAATTTCTTGGTTCTGCAGAATTTAAAACGTGTTTCTCTCTTTTAGCCGATACCAGGTCAATTTTATTGGCTCTTAAAAATAGGTAGTTAGTTGGTTAGCAAGACTATGAAGAGGTATCAGATAACTCCAGGTTTATGGAAATAGCTTTAAATAGATTCCAAGTTTACGGAAAGACCAAATCTTAACCATGCTGACTGCAGCAGAAAGTGGAAATGAAGTCTTCCCTGAGGATGGTCGACGGTTTAATATAATTTTTAATGATGAAACATCTTTAAATTAGGAGTGCATCTATTTTGACCACAGAGGGAAATATATAATGTAAACCCCTGAAAGAATGAAGAATGAAAGTGAATTGAATAAGGAAAGATGAGAAGCGAAATAGTGTCTCAACTTCTAAGATGATAAAAGTCTGTCCTCCGGGAACACGTTTTCAAAAGTGTCCTCTACAATAACGCCCTTCCCCAAACAGCAGTGCTGTTTGCAAATAGGTCCCAATTACATGACTTGATTACAGATTCAACCCAGGGTCTGATGCACCAAGGAAACTCAATGCCCTTTCTTCTACATCTCTGCCCTTGCACTGTTGAATAAAGAGCAGCTTCGCGGAATTGCAAATACTTTTCTCTCGGGCAGGAAAATAGGAAAAACACATCTGCAAAGTGATAAATGTTACAGGAAATGTCCAGAGAAGTGAGGTTGCTGCTTTCTCTTTCTCTCTCTCTTGCTTGAGTGACACAGGTTCTGACAGTTTTTCAGGAGTGTGTGTGTGTATGAGTATGTTTGCTTTAGGTTTTGCAGTTTCTACTAAATGCATTTACATCCAAAAAACATTATGTGCATACTATTTGTAATACTCAGTTAAGGCCAGGGTTTGCTTTTGTTCTTCAAGATCACATCTGAGCTTTCCAGAAAAGGCAGATGAAAACATCCCCCCTTTAAAGGATGGGACACAAAACCACAAGATTTAGAGTCTTTGCTCATTTTCATGAAAAGCAAACTAGAAGGCCAATCCCCTGACTGGTAAGTTAGTCTGTTTCCATTAAGCAGTGCTCAATATGCATTGGGAATTATGTAGGAATCTTCTCAGCCTGAAACCTGAGACTCTGTTTCTAACAAGCCTTGATGCTGCTGGTCCAAGCACCACACATTGAGAAGGTAAGTATTAAATCACAGTAGCA
The DNA here is from genome assembly GCA_963574885.1 of Lepilemur ruficaudatus. Taxonomy (NCBI): domain Eukaryota; kingdom Metazoa; phylum Chordata; class Mammalia; order Primates; family Lepilemuridae; genus Lepilemur; species Lepilemur ruficaudatus. The sequence continues at coordinate 67,071 of CAUYRT010014261.1, forward strand.
GCCAGAGCACAGTACTTAATCACACTATGGGCTGAACATGCTGAGGTGGACTAGTTTTTTCCAGAATAATTTTGTTTTTCTTCTGGGGAGAGTTTCCCAATTAAGACAAAGGGAGAACAAAGGCGTAGGAGAAAGTTAAGAGTTCTGAAGTCCTTAATATGGGCCAAGTACTATGACTGACATCTGTTCATCCATTGCATCATTTAATTCTTACTGAAGCAATGCCTTATTTTCTTCTTTATATACACCATAAAATATCCTGCCAGAGATTAAGGGGTTTCTCCAAGGTAATCAAGCTAAGTAACCAGACAGGAGTCCAGCCCAGCTCTTCTGACCTCGAATCCTATCTGTGGATTATATTATGGTAAAGAACATCTTTGAACAACGTAGAACACGCCTTGACGACTTTATTTATTTTTAATGGATTTTAATATTTCCAAGATGGAGGGTGTGCAATGCTTATAGCAACTGGATTATATAGGTTGTTACTGACCCTCACACAGGAGTTCCCAGCTTGGAAGAGGTGCAGAGAGATTGCAATGCTAAGACGCAATGTTGGATGGATACGCAATGTTGAAAAGTAAAATCACTTTTACTTTCATCCCCTTGGTGTGGAAGATAAAAACCTTTTAAAAGCTGGAGCCCAAAGAAATGTAAATACAGTTTATTCAGGCCTGACATTTCAAAAGAGGTCACCCGCACCAGCAGGATCACCCCTGGTCTATTATCAGGTTTTCCGTCACTCACGTTGATGAAGGGCGATAAACAGTGCAAAGCACTTGGAGGAGGAGAGAGCTCACAAAGAGAGATGTAGTCGACTTGAAAGGACTGCATTTCCTGAGAAGAGAAAAGCCTATCGCCTTTCTCTACCTCTGCTTGCAAAAAGGAAATCTTGTTCTTTCAGAGATACAGCACTTATCTCTCAGAATTCCGCTAGGATGTCAACTGGGGGAAGAGTTTGCCAAGCTATGGAGCCTACTTACTGGCTGGAAGAGGAGCCTCTGCTGGAGTCATTCAGCTCCCACTGTGATCCCCCGTCCACTCTCTTAGACGGGTTTTGAAGTCAGTACAAAAGGTGACTGGCTTATTCCACTAAACAGAATGTCCTTCAGGTTCATCTATGTTGTTGCAAATGACAAAATTCTCCTCTTTTTTCAGGTTGAATAGTATTCTATTGTGAACATATACCACGTTTTCATTATCAATTTATCCTTTGATGGGCACTTAGGTTGATTCCACTTCACTTATAAGTGAACTCTAAAAAGTTAGAAACCATAGAAACAGAGTAGAAGAAGGGTAGTTACCAGGGGCTGGGGCTGGGGGAGATTCGTGAGATGTTCCTCAAATGATATAAAATTTCAGCTAGACAGTAGGAAAAAGGCCAAGAGATCTATTGTACAACATAGCCACTATAGCTAATAACAATGCATTATATACTTGAAAATTGCTGTGAAAGTAGACTTTAAGTGTTCTCACCACAAATAAATGACAAAAATGTGATGTAATGTGTATGTTAATTAGCTTAGTTTAGCCATTCCACGAGGCACACATATTTCAAAACATGTTGCACACTGTAATATAGGTATATAATTTTTATTTGTCTATTGAAAAGAACAGACAACTGGAATGCGTGAAAGCTTTTGAGGGATAAAGAAAGTCTCCTTGTCATATCCCAATATCAGAGACAATGGTGTCTACCTTATGTTCCTTGTGTTCTTTGCCCAGCCTGAGAGAACAGTGCGTTTTCTTTTAGGCCTGTTATTCTATTATTAACTTCCTTATCAACTGTGAGGCAAAAGCATCCCATGCAAGCCCATTATCCTGTGTAAGAGGGGTCAGTTCTGTCTCCTTTTGATTATTATAATCTCTGCTTTCCCTTCCTCTCCGCTATCCTTTTAAAGCACACAACATTTTTCTCTTCAGTGTTTAGGAATAGACTCTGGATTCAACAACTGTTTTCTGTCTTACATAATCTCCTGAGACAAGGAAATGAAACGGGTGGGGAAAATACAGGGAAGACTCTGATTTTATATCTCAATAATTATAACAGTGATTAATTTTCTTGCTTATCTTCCCCCAAGAAATACATTTTCAAGATAGAGTAAAGGTTATGGGCACAAACAGGCTGAGATTCAAAGTCCAGATCTGTAACAGAATAGCTGTGTGAATTTGGGCAAGTTACTCAAACCTTAGTTTCCTCTACTGCAAAATAAGTCTAGTAATACCCCATGAGGTTGGCATATGGACTATGTCAAAAGTTCTACACTGCGGTGTCTCATAGTGCCCAATAAATTGGATGTCTGTTGTCTAGGATGTGTTTAACTAAACTGGAGGAATTATATGACACTATTTATAGCTATGAAATTCAGAGAATTTTGGAAGGAAACTTTATGCCCTTTTCAAATAATGCTCAACCTATAAAACTCTAAAGTGAGATTAACCCTCAGGTTTATATTAACCAATGCTAATGATTTAAACATAAAACTAAAAAAAAAGATTATAGTAAAGAGTTCATGATTAAATTAATGTTTTGAGTTGTTTCTTCAAAATAGTAAAGAAGTTTAACTCCATCGTAGAAAAATCTAGACAGTATTTCCCATTTTTACACCATGACAAACAGAGAACTTGATAATATTTGCACGATACCCTGGATTAATGGATGTGGCTCCTTGTAGTAATGGACTTGGGGGCCCAGAGAGCCTCATGTACCATATGTCAACCTCTAGGGAAGACAGAATCAATCTTTTGACCTATCTGTAACTCATCCAGGAATACCGGAGGCCAGAATTTGGGAAGCTCTGAGCTAGGATATAGAAAATGATATTACGCACATATGGAATATGAAGCATATATGGCTCTATTTGGGAGTGAAGTTTAAATTAGAATAAATAATAAATCAATTAATATATCTATTGATTCATTCAACCATTAAGTGCCTTCTGAGCTACTCACTGGTTATACAGAAAGGAACTAAACTCAGTTTCTGCTTTTGAGGGACATACAGTCTAGAATAACACTCTCTATTAGAAATATACTGCAAGCTTCAGATGAGAGCCACATAGGTAATTTAAAAATGTAATGAAAAAAAGTAGTGTATAAATAGCATAGTAATTTAAAAACAGATTATATAAATTCTAATAATATATTTAATTAACCAAAAATATCCCCAAATACTTAGGTAAGCCAATACAACTCAATATATGCACAAATAATCCAAAATATTATCATTTCAACATGTAGTTAGTATGTCATTGAGATATTTTGTATTCTTTGTTTGTTTGTTTGCTTCAGTTTTTTTTTTTTTTTTTGCACTGAGTCTTTGAAATTTTGCATGCACATCTCAATTTGGACTAGCCATAATTCAAATGCTCAATAGCCACATGTGGGTAATAGCTGAAAAATTAAACAGTTCAAGTCTAGAAAGATAAGAGAAGCATGTAAATAAATTAAGGCAATAAATAGAAAGACAGAGCTGAGTGAGAAAATGAAGGTGGCAAGAACCAAATTCACCTTTCAAGAATACTCAGAAGCAAAGCGTGTAATTTTAGCTCCTGCAATGCTCAGGAATAGGCCCACCTTCCTTATTCATTTGTGTAAGAAGATATTGTGCCAAAGCTGCCTTTGAACAATCCTAGAAGTTATGAGAAAATCATTTTAAGCATGATGTAATGTCTTATGTTTATTTGCTTTTTTTTTTTGGCCATTTATAGATTGCCAAGCACATGTTTTAAAATTCCATATGAATTGAAGCTATAGTCTTTCTCATCAAGGAGACTTCTGTGCCCATCACGTTTCTCCCCCACTCAACTGCTGGGGCTGTGGCAGCTGGCCAGTGACTCTCCCTCATCCAACTGTGTAAAATCAGGCAACAAAAATATGGGCTTTGGTGAGCAGAAAGGAGATTGTGGAGGAGAGGCAGAAAGGGAGAAGGAGGGAGAAGGAGAGAGGGGGAGAGAGAGAGAGAGAGAGAGAGAGAGAGAAATCTAATTTGAAAAGATCTTCCGTTTTAATAAATGTAATTGAGATGGCTTAAAAACCATTAAGCCCAAAATTCCACAGTCATTTCACTTTCAAATGATTTGGGGCTATTTCCTAGTCTGGGAAAAAGTGACTTAGTTATGGTCTTTATAAAGGGCCAGCCTCTAGAACCAGACTAGGCAGTAAAACGAAGGGTAATTGACTAAGTGGCTCAAAGGAAGGGGGAGAAATGTAATTCAATAAGTAAAACTACTAAAGAGATATGCAAAATTCATAGGTTTCTTTGCCTGGCTTTTTAGGATAAGACTGTTCCTTATTTTAAAATTGGACTCTTTAGCAGGATTACTCAATATCAGCAGCACAGAAGTTGGCTTTGGAACTGTAATTTAAGGTGTAAATTAAGGTGACCTCAACCACGATGAAATATCTTTAAAGAAGCTGAGATATAAAATATGAGCCATTTTCAGGAAATGGAAGACGATTGGGAGTTGTTGAAAATGGACCAACAAAAGTGAAAAGGAGAAGTAAAGAAACAGATTACAGGACAAAAGCCTGAGCACCTAATTTAAAACAAAAATGGTTTCCTATGGTTTATGATGAGTGATAAACAGAGTCCACTGTGTGGTCATAAAAATATATCTTTAGCTCAAAAAATATGAGCCTCACTGTCAGCTTAATGTAGTGATTTAAGCTCATAGCCTTTCTCCTTGAAAGAGTTACAAGGCTGAAGTTACCAATCATTCTAAATAATGTGCATTTGGAAATTATGAACTATTGCCAAATGGCATTTGTTTTTAGTGCAACTTAATCATGAATTTACCTATTTCAAGTTACTGTTTAGTTACATATTTCTTCAGGCAGCTGGAGTGGTGAGTATTAATAGCTACAAAACTCCATTAAACTGGCATTAAGTTTCTGAGAAAAACCTATAAAACTCTAAAGAAAACCCAACACTGGAGTTCTGCCTCCTCTGGCTCCACGTCAACTTTGTTATAATAAAGTCATTCAAAAGACTCAACAAGGAGCCAAGAGGGTCTGTTGAGAAACCGCATGGTGTTATAGCAGGAAATCTCTGATTCACCTATAAGACTAATGAGCATAAAAACCATAGGAAATTCTGAAATAAAGCTTTCTAAGACACGTTTAAAAAGCAAACTGGGATGTTGATTCTATTAGCATATGAAGACGAAGAAGAAGAAAAAAAAAGATAAAATAACCATTCACAATTCTACCATAGAAAGTCTGCTGCCTGTGTCTGGGCAGCAGAGTCTCCAATCCCAAGGTCGTCATTTTATAAACATGCTCAGGAAAGAGCAGAACCACAAATCATCGTTGTCAAGCAGAGTTTAAACAAAGTACAGGAGCTCTACTATTTTAAACGAGGAACACAATTGGGAGACCATAAAACTGGAGATGTGGAGGAAATACAAATCCATTCCTGTCTCCTGGAATTTTGTAATGGGAAGATGGAGGGGGGAAGACAGAGGACATTTCTGAGTGTCAATGTTGGATGCTTTAGAGCATTGCTACTAAAGCTGTGGTCCGTGGACCACCGGCATCTGCCTCACCTGGGAGCTAGTGAGAAAAGAAGAATCTCAGGCCCTTCTCCTTTGGACCACATCGTTTTTACAAGATTCCAGATGATTTTCAAGCACAAGAACACGTGAGAAGCAAAGCTTTCCATCACTTTTTCCATTTAAGATGTACACTTCTATCTGTTGTTACCCTCATTTCAGAGATAGGAAAATAGAAATTCCACAAAACTGTTCAAAGTTGCCCTGCTAGCCAACTGTAGAAATGCAATTCCAGCTTAAATCATTCAAATTTCTGAGAAACAAATTCTCCTACAGAACAGAAAAATATGGTTGGATAATTCCTAAGATTTTGGGTAGCCCTTAGAGTTCTTATGAAAAGGAAAAGAAGTCACTGAGATAGGTGCTCCTCATAAAAATCTCCTGACAGGGTGAAACCAGGCATTGAACCAATTCCAGAAGAAATAAAACATCCTTTCTTCGTTTCTAATGGGCAAGCATAGAACTCTCGCTGGGAAGATTCTCCTCATTTTCCAAGGTCAAACTAAGCTTAGATTCTGACTCAGAATCTCACTATATCTATTCTTCCTTTCCATAAATGCTAACACATCAGATAGATAAGTAGGAGGATATATAGATAAGTGGGTAGATAGATAGACAGATAGAAAAATGATAGATACATAAATGCTTATTGATGTTACAGACCCCACATTCATTCTACTGCTAGATTCCCAGCACCTCAACCAGTGGCTGGTCCAGGATAGATACTGATAAATATTGGCATATTTGGATTTTGGAATAAATAAATACATAGTGTCATTGAGTGGATTTACTGCAGATGGTCTCTAAGCATAGTGAGCTAAGAGGCGATGGAGATAAGAAGATATCTGAATAGCAAAATTATACTCAATACATACTTGTTTGAATCTAAAAAGCTGTTTATGTCCCATGTATGACCTCAATCTAATCCCCACATTCAGTCCATAAGGTAGATATTTATTTTTTTTATGTAAATAAGGAAACCAAAGCTAAGGAGATTTAAATTATTAGGGCAAGTACTCGAAGTTAGTAAGTGGCAGACTTCTGCCATCTTTTCCCTATTGCTAATAAAAGCCTAATCATTCAAACTCCAAGTCCAGAGCACTATAATATATGCCCCAGCCCAGGATGATGGACAAACAGATAGCTTGAAATCTAAAATCAAATTGGAATGAACACTTTGAAAAAAAAGATTGGCTTCCAAGTATCAGTAATAATCACCAAAACAATTTTCTGCTTACATTGCCATGGGAAAAATAGTGATTTTCCAAAGTAATCTCTCAGTCTACAAATGGTGGGGAGGGAATATCAAGGGAAAAAAACAAACTATGATAAACTTCCTTCAAAAATATTTCTAATTAAATAAAGTTTCTAATTTATCTTTAGGTGATGAATGATTTGTGTAGGCGATATATTTCCTACAGCAGTATGATTGCTGAGAGTTAAGCAAAAGCAAATTCCCACTGTAGGGTCTCAGAATAATATGTACCTAACCAATCACCTCCCCTCTCCCCCAACCATCACCAGTCTTCCAAACATTCTAACAAATACCACAGAACCTTGAGGTGTTGGCAGTAAAGTGATTGGATAATGGATCTTGTAAAAAATCAAAGTGTGCTGGCGTGGTAGATTAAAGGTGGACATAGATATATTGTTCTTCCTCCCTTTATGAGGTGGAGTCTAGTTTTGCTCACCTTGAACCTGAGATTACCTTAGTGGTTTGCTTGACTAATGGAAAGTGATATTCAGGGTTGGTACAACTGTTGCAGCTTCCAATATGGCTTTCTGGAACTTATCTGAGAGCCCTGAGCTGCCAAGTAAGAAGTTTGTCTGAGACCGGGAGAGGCCACATGGAGATGTTCTGATTGACAGTTCCAGCTGAGTTAACAAGCCTTCTAATCATTCCCCTGACCCAAGACTCCAGACCTGTGAGTGAAGGTATATCAGCTCCTCAAGTCCATTGCTGGCTAAATACCAGTAAGTGTCCTTCGCTGTTGCCACCCAGTTTCAATTCTTGATCCACATAATTATGAAATATAATCCTGTGTCTGTTTTTTGAAGCCAGTTAGTTTAGAGGTAGTTTTTGATGGAGCAGTAGATAACTAGAACAGCTGGTGTGCCCAAATCTACTCATTAGGAAGCTTTTACTCCAGATCCAGTTTCATCGTTATGTTTACAGCAAAAATCAAATGAATTCACTAAGGATTCGATCTACTTTGCAAACATGTCAGGAAATTTCAGAAATGTGTGAATTGATTGTGCAGTAAACAACTAGTCAAGAATCCCAACCTTTGTTCATTGCCAAGTTTGCATTTATAGTAAGAGATTATCGCCCTCTTTACCAAAAATGGAGCAACGCAAAATTTGCGGTAAGGAGCCACTAGTCTATGCAGATGATTTAAAGGCTTCCAACACTCCCTATGTGCAAAGAGCACCTTGAGTGTTCCAAAGCAATTACTGCAAAGATAACTGCAGAAGAAATGAGGCAGAATGTTGGATTTATCTTCATGTGCCGTTTTCTCTATAGTAAAATGTCCCCCATTTATCTCTGCTTCTCTGACATTAGATTGATCAGTTAACTAGCTTTAGAAGCAAAAGATCAACCGGCTGACAAATTGTTCCCCTTGACTTCATAGCACACAAAAGCCTAAATTTTAGGACTAATGATTTCAAATCACCCTTCCTGTTACAACAAAATACATGATGCAACGTAATCAAATCTCTAAGCAGTTTGTTAAACAGGGTTGGTTTGTGTATGTCAGAAGCATTAGGGTAATAAATGGACGTGAAGTGGACAGGGGTTGTAGTATCTTCTGTGTGCACCACGTGTAAGATTCTATTGAATTAAACAGACATCCCCGCTAATGAAACAACCACATAAATGGACTCAGCTATAAATTAAGGAGACCTCATTAGCCTGCCTTTCTGGGGGAAATGAGGTCCTCTGTGTGGATAACAGTGAAATATGATCTCAAGGGCTCATGTAATAGGAAGAAATTGCAACATTCTACCTGGCAAAAGCAAAGCACCCAATAATTTAAATGTGATTCTTCCACTAATTTTGGCTTGTGTTCAAGGAATTGAGTATTAATAATCATAGTAAAATTATTTGTTTGTAGTGAAATATTAGTAATTTATTGTGGTTATAATTATTATTATTAACGTGAGCAATTACTGCTTCTATTTAAGTCAGCTTTCTTAAAATAATAGGGAACAGAGGCAACTTTGAGAATTTAGTGAAAATTGGGGACTTTTCCCAAAGAAAAGAATGTTTGCACGCAAAAAAACACTTATACTGTGAAAGGGCTTATGCATGCCTTATCTTCATTCAAGGGCCACCAAAGCCCCTTCTATGGGGTTTATGGTTTTTAGGTTAGGAATTTAGTACAAAAGCATAAACTGAGCCAGGCCTTTAATACAAAGTCTATATCATCGATCAACTCAACAATTCCCACGTTGGGTGTTACTATCCTTATTTTAGTGTTGGGAAAACTAAGCCTTCAGGACCAGTAAGTGAAGGAGCTAGGTTTGGATTTCATGTTTGTCTGCTTTCAAAGCCCTTGGTATGTTCAGTAATATCGGTTAATTTCAGGCACGCATATTCCTTTGAATCACTGAGTTATAGAAATTCTAACCCTTCCTTATGCTGAGATTGCGTGGGGGATGGATAATGCACCCTCTCCTAATTCCCAGATACTACAAAGCTGCCACGTTTCAACCAGTCAGTATGGGTTGTGTGTGTGCGTGTGTGTGTGTTGTGTGTGAATATATATTCCTAACTTCCTACATACGGACGTCATCAGTAGACACTTGATAATGGGAAATAATCTATCAATTACTTGTTTGAACTGACTAAACTGATCCTTTTCTCTATAGATCTTATTTTTCTCATCTGTAAAAACAAAGGTGTTAAATATTTCAAGCCCTGTGCAGATTTAAAACTGCAAGAGTTTTAAAATATAGTTTGGGACACAGGTAGGGGAGGAAAGAGGAAAGCAGGAAGAAGAGGAGGAGGAGGAGGAAGAAGAGGAAGACGAGACAGAGGAGAAGGAGGAAAAAGAGGGGGAAGAGAGAATGAGGTAGGTGTGTGTAGAGAATGCAAAGAGAAAAACAAGACTTAACTGTGAAGACAGTGAGCTCTATCCCAGGATCCTGCTGCGTTCTTTTTTCAGAAGAAACGCCTCCTCTCAGACATATTTAGCACCATTGCAAGCACGCCTCATTCATTGGCAAGGCTGCATTCACTCTGAACAATAAAGTATCTCCAGTCTTTGTTTGAAAATGTTTTTTATCTTTTGCTATTGGGCTTAGAATCTGGACAAGAGTAAACATATTTTCGCCTATATTTTACAACGTCATTATTAAACGTATACTCCTTTATGTTGGTGAATCTCATGATGAATCAACCCTCTCTACCCTGGACTTTGTCACCAAACTGATAGGATATGCTTACTTTTGGTGTTTTAGAATTCATTTGCTTTCTTTTTTAAAATTCGTTTTATGTATTTATTTATTTATAGAAACTGAGTCTCACTCTGTTGCCCAGGCTGGAGTGCTTTGGCATGATCATAGCTCACTGCAGCCTCGAACTCCTGGGCTCAAGCAGTCCTCTTGCCTCGGCCTCCAAAGCAACTGGGACTGCAGGTGCCGGACACAGTGCTTGGCTCACATTTGCTTTCTATAAGCTCTTTTTAAAGTGAGTTTTTGTTATAATTATTAGTAAAAATTATGGAAATTCATGGGGAAAATTTAAATGCTTCAGAATGGAAATCAGTTAAACAATAAAAGTCACTCTGTGAATGTTGTCACCAGTTTTAGTCTCTAGAAGTCTGGCTGTTAAAAGTATCTTGTGGATATAAGCCTACCTATCTGTCTACCTACCTGTTGGTCTATTTCTTCTTCTTTATCATCATAGTCCATGTGTCTGACTAAAAATAATGCATTATTATAAATAAATATATTAATAAGTAAGCATATATTCTCCAACATTTTAAGTTAAACACTTTAAACATATTCCCATTCTTACAAAGATCTGTTCCATTCTATGCACTGGTTGCATAAAATTCCATTATATTTATTGCTAGCATTTATGTGGTCCACTCTTGATGGATACTTTTAAAAAATTCCTAAAATTTTGCTAGTACAGAAAATACTTCAATAAACATCTTTGTATGAATACCTGTGTACACCTGGGTAAGTGAATATATTGTACAATTTTCTGAAAGTCACTGGGTCAAAAATATATGTGCTTGAAATGTTGACAGATATTACTAAATTGCCTTACAGAATGGTTGCACCAATTTCTATTATATCTAACCACGTAGAGCATTGTGTATTTCACTGCTTGGTCAAAATGCAGTATTTCCAACTTTTTTTTTAATGTAGCCAACGATATTAGTAAATTTATAGCATCTAAACAATTTCTAGTGTTTCTTCACATAAATTATTAATGCATCCTTCTTCCCCTTACCTCTTAATGATTGTCAGATAGTTCTGTTTCTATTTTCAAATCATTGTTTTAGAACAATGCATCACTTCTGGGGCACCAGTTATAGCTGCTGATTGTAATTTACACAGGACGAATTACCCTTTTGGATCTTACAATTTCCATATTACTCTCTTTCGTCTCCCATTTATTTATGCTGTTGCTTGCTAATATATTCATTTATATTCCATCCATTTCCAGGGCTGATTTGAAGTGGCATATGATAAAATAGCAGGCATAAAGAAAAATAGCATTGAAATGGAAGGGAAAGATATCTTAAAAATTAATATTGTGACTTTAGCAGTAAATCTAGCTCTGGGCTTCCTAGGTATTAAGGCCGAAAGGAGCAGTCAATTTTTGATTAATGAATAGTCTATAGAAAGAGAAATCATGTTAGTTCATATGGAGATAAACCTTTTTTCTGATGCTCAATTATTTAATGAATGTTTTAAGTAGACATGAACAATAGACTATACAGTGTCCTTAAAAATTATTTGCCACAAAAAGCAGAGATTTTATTCACAAACTGCTTTCAGAGAGAGGGAGAGAAAGAGAGAGAGAGAAATATAACCTGAAAACACCATTCACAAAAGGTGTTTCTTGTAAGGCACAAGAAGCTTAGCTATGACTATTAGATATTAACTTGAATATAAATCATTTTATTATATCTAATATAGTCCCTAGATGCATAGGCTCACTGCTATTGTTGTATTGACTTTTAAGTCTACAGAGAAAAAATATAGAACATGTTTAATTTTCTGAGCAAAGAAATGTTAATGATAATAATGATAAATATAATTATGATTTATCCTCACATAAATTGTATTTGCCCTTTTTGCCACATGCATCGGTATCATTTTTTCCCTTCTGATGACATGAGAACTTCAGATAAACCAATTGAGAAAAATCTGGGAACGTAAATAACATTTACCGGCATTAATTCAGTCTAACCCTATCTACCAACTGAAAGACATCATGGTACCAAATCCTCAACCCCTTTGTTTGTATTATCTTTATGAGACAGATTCCTAATCATGTGGGTCTTAGTGTTCTATGATGAATGTCCTGCTCTTGTTTTCAATATATTTGTCTTCTGATAATTTTTCATGCACTGGTTGAAGAAAATGTTGACTTTGGAGTCAATGTCATCTGTAGAAAAAACTTGGGAGAAGCCCAGATAGATTGAATCCAACCATTTGGCTAAAAAGACCATTGCACCTATTGGATAGTTTCCAAACTCTCATCTACCCCTTTGTTTTCATCTGTTACCATCCCCAGTAGCACTTCCAATCATTCTGAACTACATGCCTTCTGACAACATGTGACTTTTCTTGCCTTCTAGATTTCCTTCTGCTCACTTTTGGGAGAATTCCCATGGCATAAATTACTATTGTCTAAAGTCTTTCTACCCTCATTCAATACTTCATATTTTTCATTTTTGTTGTCTCTACATGCTGAAACAATAAGAGGCCTCCTGGTAGCAGAAACATGCTTCTGCCTGCCATGGCCCAGTGTCTGGCCCATGGCATCTGAAGCACTCAGACACTTGGGATGTGCTTCAGGAAGGTCTTGGATTTGATGCAGCAGTTGCTGTCCTGCCAGAACTATCTCCTCAATTGCTTTCTCTCCCAGGGTTGTGACGACATGTCTGAGCTCTGGTCCCATGATTTTGCCATTTCTCTCCTTTTTTTAATATATACACACGGAGAGTTATTTTAAAGCAATTTGGTACATGATATAGATTGGTTTTGCAGGGTAGGCACTCAATAGATACTTACTGGGGAAATGAACATATGCCTTTCAGAGCTCTTATCATGTAATATGCATTATACAAATAAATTATAAACATCATAAAACTCCAAAAGAAGGGTATCATATTCAGTGCTTCTCAACGATTTGGACATGAGTTATTTTGCAGATTCTGCAGATCTCCCATTTATCTGGCTCTTCATCAACTATTTCCCTCTCATGTTATTACCCACCTGCCATGGAACTCATGTTCTGATCACACTTTGGGAATTGCTCTTCTAACAGATACCAAAAGGAAATAAAAGTGGTCTGCTGGTCCATGTCATGGTAGTCCAGAATTGTGTTTGTGTGTGTGGGTGTATGTGTGTGTGTAGGGGGGACTCTGGGCTTTAAGCTCTAGAGATAGAAAAGAAAGTTCAGTTGAAGCCAATGAACAAAATCATCAGACAGGCAATAGGATCATTATTGTGAACAGTGGTTAAACTGCTAAAATGGAAGTTGTGATGTTTGATTTTATGTGTTGGGAAGTTGTGATGTTTGACTGGGCCATAGAGTGCTCAGATGATTGTTTAAAAAATATTTCTAGGTGTGTCTAACTAATGGTGTTTCCAGATGCGATTAACATTGAATTGCTAGACAAAGTAAAGCTGAGTGACCTACCCTGTGTGAATGGGCCCTATACACTATGTTGAGGGCTTGAATGGAATAAAAGGCTGAGTAAGAAAAAAATTCTTTTTCTCTGCCTGACTATCTCTGAGGTGGGACATCAGTCTTCTCCTGCCCTTGGATTTGGACTCAGACTGGAACACTACTACTGTTGGTTCTTCTGGGTCCCCAGCTTGCTAACTACAGATCCTGGGACTTCTCAATTTCCATAACTGCATGGGGCAATTCCTTATAAGTAAATCTCTCTCAACCCCTCCCCCAATATACACGTGTGTGTGTATATATATGTGTGTGTGTGTGTGTATGAATGTATTAGTATATATTATCAGCCTTGAAGAATGAGATTCAGAAAATGTGACATAGAGTTTGAGTGCAAAGCTTGAGGATGGCCACCCGAGAAAGAGCATAGATTCAAATTGCCCTGAGTATACACTCCAGTTAACAGCAGTTACAAGTGTACAAGTGGGTCTTTTAGAAAAGAAGAGACCGTTGCTAAGTTGTTGACCAAGAATTTACATTAAAATAACATAAGCTATGGATTGGCTCTACATTGTTCTTTGTATCACAAATTCCAGGAACATGAAAATAATCGGTGAGGCCACTAGTTAGAAACAACCTTATTGGTTCAGTTTCTGTGGAGAACCCAGACTCATACAGAAGTTAAACAAAAAAGAAAACGCAGCACGAAGGAATCCTGACAACAGATTGAATCTGCAACTCTAAAGTACATACTTCAGGTAGACCTTTATGCAGTGCGAAGTTGAAAATGTTCATAAGCACTCTAGCCCATCACTTCTCAGGCCAGATGAGGTGACTTCTGAGTGCCATGGTTTCTATAATATTCTCTGGATTCTGGGTCTAAGGAAAAGTGCTTGTGAGAGAAGGGAGGCCCCTGGGAGTGGGAGAGGAGAGGAAGAAAAAGGAGAAAAGACTAAAGAGGGAGGAAAAACAGGGAGAGGGCAGGAAGGCTCAGCAAGTGCCAAGTGGTTTGCTACCCACTTTTCTCCTGTCAATTTCTGAACTTACTTTTTCCACAAGAAATGGCTATTCACAAAATTCTTTTTTTTTTTTTTGTCTTCCTCTGGAGATTCAAATAAAACTGCAAGGTTAGGAAGAGGGGGGATTATCATTTAGTTGCCATGGAAACGCCTCTTGATTCCACAGTGGCACCTCTACCATATCTTAATCAGCATGTAGTTAATTAAGATAATTTGATAGTGAATTATAAATATGAGCCACAAGAGGAAAGCAAGACTTGGTGGTGGGAGGTAGGTATGTACGTGGGGAAGGCACTTGGCCCCAAAGGAGGGCAGGGGCCAGTTGGCCCCAGGTGGGTGACATCCCACCGCTCTGTGGAGTGCAATACTCAGAGCAAGGGCACTAAATTGCAACACATCAGCATTCAGACTGGGTTCTGCCAAACAGCCCTGTGACCTTGGGCATCCCTTATGCTCTCTGGGCCTCGTATTTTGTTTAAGATTTGAGATGAGGTTAATATTTCCTACTGCTTACAATGTGCCATGACTATTAAATGGCATAAGAACATAAAGTGCCTAGCACGTGGATGCAGCATATGTGGTGTTCGATAAATGTGATTTCATTCTTCCTTTCCTGAGAGAATATTTTCATTTGCTTGTTCAATTATTAATTTATTCAACCAATATTTACTGACCAACTCTAGGATGTCAGGCACTGTGCAAAACTCAGGATAAAATGATAAGAGAGAAAGGTACAATCTAGTTATGTTTATGAAAGGATTATAATTATTATTACTATTGGAGTTACATCTTCCATTTATGAAATTGTCGAGCTCCTGATGCCCTGGGATTAGGAGCTGATCGTTTCATTTTAGTGATGAGAAATGTCTCCACACCTTCACGAAATTGCTTCTGTCATTTAGAACACTTTCTTCACCCTTGCTTTTCCTAGAAATTTTCAAGAGTTCCTCCCAGAGCCATTATGTGTAACAGTGCTTGACATTGATACTATAGCATAGAACTAAACAGATATTTGGTTCCTCCCCCCCCCGAGGCATACAATTTTTCTTTATAACGTTGGCCTAGCACCTAGCATCTAGAACCTAACACGGGACCTACTAAATGGCACATGCTTATTGAGAGAGCAAATAAATGAATAAATGTCACAAGGCAACTGAGAATGTCCAGGTGATTCCAATCAGCAGTATCATAATAGCAGTGCTGATGTAGCAGGTTCATAAGGCTGCAGGAAGGTGGGACTAATGCAGTGGTTCCCAGCCATTGGTACTTTGGTATAACCTAGGAGCTCAAAAAGTTACTGATTTAATTGTTGGGAGTTTTGGAAACTCACCAGGTGATGCCAATGTGCAGTCAAGGTTGATAACGACTATACTAAAGGAAATCAGTGTGAAATCACCACACAGTTTCTCTGGGAACCTTCAGGCTTAATAGAGGGAATGCTGCCCTTGTAGACTTGGGATGACTACACTTCAGGCCCTACATTGTAACCTGAGACCATTGAGTAAGGCTAGGATGACTGTGAATGTCATTATCCAATATGGGATAGTTTAAAAAGAACTCAAGTATACTATACATATGCAAGAATGCACCTAAATACATAGTTCAACGGATGTCACAAAACAAATACATTCATGATACCCAAGCCCAGTGGCAGAGAGATCAATGTACCCAACAAGCATCTACTTCACCTTCACTTCTAGGTTCTATCTCCCCAAGGATAACCACCATTCAAACTTCTAGCAGCATGCATTAGTTTTGCCTATTTTTGTATTTTAAATCAATGAAATCAGAGTTTGTGCTCTTGTGGCTGGCTGTTTCATTCAGAATTATGTTAAAAAGATTCATCCATTTCATTTTGTTTAGTTGAAGATCACTGGGGGTCTTGCTTCTGTGTATTATTTCATTGTTGTGAGTATCAAATTTTATCCATTCTACTGTTGAGCATTGGGGTAGTTTCCAATCTTGGACTTGATGAATAATGTTACTATGAGAAGTTAATACATGCATTTTGGTGAACATATGTATCTATTTCTTTGGGGTATATACATAAGAGTAAACGTATTGGTCATGGCTGTACTTATGTGCATGTTGAGTTTTGGTACATAACTCCAAAAAGCTTTTCAATTTGTTCTTCCATTAGTAAGACAAAAGGGGATTCTCCTTGCTTTACATCTCACAAATTCTTGGTAGTATCCGTCTTTATCATTTAGCCATTGTGTGGTTTCTCATGGGTAACTTACTGTGGTTTACATTTGCATTTCCTCAAATATAAATTTGAGCAAGTTTTATTTAATATGTTGACTAGCCATTTAGCACACCTTTAGAAAATGAATGTTCAAATATTTTGCCTTATTAGGTAGTCTTATCTTTATTTTCTTGATTTGTTAGTTTTTTATATATTCAGTATGTACAAATTGTTGGAAATACACATAAAATATATATTCTTCTCACTCCCTAATTTGCCCTTTCACAATTTTAATCAGTACTTTTGATGAATAGTTCTTAATTTTAATAAGATCCATTTATCTTTATCTTTTATGATTAGCACTTTTTTGTTTCTTTTCAAGAAATTGTTGCTTACCCCAACCTCAGAACACATTTCAGAATGAAAAGTGGTGCTACAATATTCTAGGACAAAAGGCACAAACTGGACTGTCCTCAGCATACCAAGATATCTATTCACTCCAAACATGTTCTCCCCACTCTGAACTACACCAGACCCATGGGTCTCAACCCTGTTGTCATATTAAAATTACCTAAGAAGTTTTTAAAAATTGTTCCTGCCAGGGGCACCACCCCCGACCAGCAAATCAGAATCGGCATGGGTATGGCAAGGTGTGGATGATTTTTTTTTTTTCATTTAAGAGCTACCCAGGTGATTCAGTCATCCAGTAAAAGTGGAGAATTACCACTCTATCCTAGCGATTCTTAAACTATAATGAGCATATGAATCTTCAGGAATCTTGTTCACATAAAGATATTGATATCATCTGGGGGGGCAAGATGAGACGATGCATTTTTATTGACCTTCTACTCTGCTTGAGTAGAGGGACGCTAGATCAGGTTTCTCTACTTGGGCCCTATTGCCATTTTGGATCAGACCATTTTGTTGTGGGGAGATGTCTTACGCATTTTAAAATCTTTACCTGCATCCCTGGCACTATCCTCTAGATGCCAATAGCATCCTCCAAGATGTGAGAATCAAGAATGTCCCCAGGCATTCCCTACAGTCACCTGGGTAGAAAATCAATTTCACTTGAAAACCATTTGTCTAAACCTTTTAGACACAGCCCCAAATTACTGAGAAACACAGGAACACACCATGGTGGGTCCCAGGTCACATTACTAAATGGTTGATTAGATCAAATATTACAATATTGTATGATATTTCATTGTTATGAGTATATCACATTCTTAACTCAAAAAGCCAAATAGAGTGTGCACATCTGAATTAGCTGAGCTGCTTAGATATTTGTTTCCTCTGAGTGAGATGACAAAAGCTGGCACTTGATCTGTGGGTACTTCTCCACTTGGGCTCCAGATAGCATAGGTAGCCTTGAAGAGTATGGTGGAGGAAGAGAGGTGAGGGTGGGGTAACTATTCCTTCCCAATGGCTTCAAAATAAGTGGATCCACTTCTCCCCACCCCACTCCCAAAAATCTCTGGATGTACATTCCAAACACACAAAAAATCTACCCTTTTAAGTCATCAGAGCATAAAGACACAAGACAGCAATCTTTAATGTCTTTATTTCAAGATCCTGTGGATTAATAAAGCCACACAACGGTAAGACTCACACACATGAAGAAGCACTCTCTACTTTGAGGGCTATGGAAGGTTTACACCACGCACTATTTTTTCCTGCCATTGACATTGTGCACCTTGTGCTTCATATCATGACTCTGTTTCCATAGCCACTCTTCTTCCTCTACGTTCCTGTGACATCACAGCTGACTCCCAGTTCATCCCACTGCCATGCTTTGGTGCACAGAAGAATAGTTATCCACCTTCCTTGCCTCCTTCTACTTTAATTTTCTAGGGATCAGAATTCAAGGAAGTTCCACACGATGTAGCACAATGGACATCTTAACGGCCACAATTATTATCATTAGATATCCACTATCATTTTTTTTTCTTGTAAGAGTTCTTCTTGCTACATTTATTTTACTTTTTTAAAGAAAGAAATAGCATGCCAGGTAGAATAGAAATCATCAGAATTCTGAATGCCAGATGGGATTCAAAATACCGATGAATAATCTCAGTTTTATATGCTCTTAGCTTTGACTTAGATAAGAGATCCCAGCCATAAAATAATACAAGGAAATTGATGTGAAGAAATTGTTCAAAATGTAAAGCCTATATCTTTTTCATTTGCAAGCCTTCAATTACCCTTACCCTGGTAGTTTCCAAAGATACAATCTATTTCTGAAAGATGGAGAGAAAGTCTAAAGAAAAGTCTTGGACAACTAAAAATATATAGAAAAAATTAGCTGGGCATGGTGGCACATGCCTGTAGTCCCAGCTACTCGGGAGGCTGAGGCAGAAGGATCGCTTGAGCCCAGGAGTTTGAGGTTGCTGTGACCGAGGCTGACACCACGGCACTCTAGCCCGGGCAACAGAGTAAGACTCTGTCTAAAAAAAAAAAAAAGAAAGAAAAGTCTTTACGATGAAACATTTCAGAAGTTTAAAACACCAAACATACCAAAAACATGGATTTCTTTGCTTGAGTTTCCTCTATGCACTACTTAATCCAACTCAATCAGTATTGCTGAGCACCTATAAAGTGCCAGTCAATGTGCCAAAGAGGTGAAAACATTAAAATATACTCAGTTAATCCTCTCAGAACTTAATTTTTTAATGTTGAAAATAAAACAGGTACTTAAATTGTCATCACAATCATCATTATCATTATTATTATCATCACCACAATAATAATATATATTAAAGTGTGTCATGCCATAGGAAATGGACAGATACAGGGTTTCAGGATTATTTTTTTTTAATAAAAAATACAAAATCTAGGGAAAACTTTTAGAAGTGGATGCCATTTAAAAATGATGTTCATGTATTATATTATATAATTGCAAAAATGAAAGTGAGGAAAGATATTTGGACACTCCAGAAATTGTAACTCCCTCCTCAAAAAATCCAAAAAGAACCCCAAGAGTTTATTTGTGGAAATAGCAATGCATATATGGGTGAGGTAGGCAAGAAAATGTGTTGTGGCTGAAATACAGCATTGGACAGGGGGCTGGGAAGCGGTGGTAGGGCAAAAAGACGCTAAGATGGCTTTAGGCACAGTTCCATTGGGCTTTAAACATCAAGACGAATGCAGACTTTTACATTGCCCTGAGTGATACACAATCTCAAGTATGCAGGTGCTTTGGGGCGTGTGTGGTAAGTGTCTAACTTGAAACCCAATCTGTCAGTTACTGTGGTTCTGTGCACTGCAGGGTCTCACCAGAGCTCCCCCTAATAAGCTCTTGTCAGAAAGTCTCTCTTGCCACTTCTGTGAAAGGCAGAGAATTGGACTTTCATAGCTGACAGGAAGGGATTCTGGAGCACAGAGGCGCATCCAGTGGGAGAGAACGGGAGCGTGGCAGGGGCCTGGTTTCCTATCAGCGTTTGCAGACTCTCGGGGAGCCTGAGCGATGTCGTCAGGTCACGTGAGCCTCATCGGAAGGATGGTGTTTTCCTTGGAGAAGGTCTTCGGTATAGCTGGATGGAAGGGAGCACCGTCATCGTTTCTGTTCTCTCTCTCAATTTTGGTTTTCCTTTTCAAACAAATGGTTTAAGCCAGAGGCTATTTTTAGTTCTCTGGCTCAGAGTGAGCAATGGAGTCCATTAGTACGTTGGTGGGTCTGGGAGTAAACTTAAGCTGGAGCCTTGGGACAGCCCCATGGCGCTGGCGAGGGGCAGGAGATTGGCAGCAGCATTACAGGGACCAACAAGATCCTAACCAAATCCTCAAGGGCTGTGATTTGAAGCACTGCAGCCAGTCGACTCCTATAAATAGCAGGGAGGGAAGAGAGGAAGAAAGCCAAGTTCTAGAACAGATTCCTTTCTGATTTGGGAACCCAGGTTTGAGGCACAGCATGGACTTTATGTCATGGACGCTAAAGACCCCTGTTGATGAGCCAGACAGCCTTGGAGTTGGTGAGCATTTTAGCAGTTGATCTTGTATTTATCAGTCTAAAGAGTTTCTAAAATTAGTTTCATCTGTCTATCTCACGTTTTGTATTTCTTTAACAAACCAGCCTTAAACCTACATCATATCATCTTCTGTCCAAAGAACAGCTCACTTTTCTATAGTGAAGAACAAGGACAACAGCTCTTATTTTCATCAGGTATTTACTAGGAACAAGATACTACAGATACATAATATAATTTAATGGCATGTGTGCATTTGATATAATTGAATATTCAGTGAAACCCCTCAATGTAGACAATCTCCCCAGTTTGGGCACGAGTACTGCAACACACTCAGAGATTATGAGACTTGCTTCAGTTCCTACACTTTACAAGGATATGAACAGGAATTAGAACCCACGTCTGTTTGGTGTTTGCTTGCGTATCCCGTGACCCCAGGTTTGTTCTTGTTGTTGCTTGTTTTTTATTTTACTACGGCACTGTACTGCCTTTTTGTTATGTGGCTGTGTGGTAATCAATACTGAGGCTTGTTGATGTATCAAGGATCAGGGAGATTATGGGAGGGGATTTTATCAGGGAGCTGTGCTTTGGTGAAGAAAACTGAAAACAATTCATTGTAAATGGTTTATACAAAAGCTGTTAAATGATAATCATTTCATATTTTTTAAAAATGTATCAATCCTGAATAAAAGTGGGTTATGGAAAATGAAAATTGGCAGAATTTGATCAATGCTAACTAAACTCAGTTAATAACCTTCTGGGCATGAGATCCAGAGGAGGCTGCTGTAGCCAGTAGGCCAGTAACTTTGGAATAAAATGATTCCTTTAATAGAGACCCATATTGTTCTAGGGAAATTTATATAGGGGAGGAAAGGCAAAGAAGGAGGTGCCAGACCTTCTTGCTGTCCAATGAAGGCTTTTTAGGCACAGACCTAGAGGCCAATAACTGCAAAGTGGTCCCGGATTTGCAATTAATTCCATGAAGAGACAACAGCCCCTGAAGATAAGTAGGGCATAAGAGCTCTTGAAACCAAACTCAGGAATGAGTTGCCGGTCAAAATCTCAGCAAGAAATCAGATGTCAATCAGTGCGGAAGGAGTGAAATCCAAGGAACAGGTGATGTCCATCATCAAGCTCCACAGAGATGACTGGCCAAACCTGGACCAGGCCAGTGGCCAAAAACAAGAGCAGTGAACTGGCACCAGGGTTTTGGCATGAAGAGAGAAAGTGATGCTTGTGAAAAGCAATTGTTTGCAGAGAGCTCCTGCTGCAAGCCTGGAGATCTGCCCTGAGGGTGCACTTTCAAAACCCTTTCCGCCATTCCCTTAATTTTGCTTTATAAATCCCCCGGAAAAATGGACCATCTTAGAAATTATATACCCTTATCACCACCCGCCACATGTATAACATGCATTTGAGACACAAAATTTTTCTTCTTAGAGATTATAGACAAGGCAATCTTGAGAAAGAATACAGAGCCGTCATATTCAAGTACATATTTGCAGAATAAATGCATAAATGACTGGGAATAGAAAGAACTGTGGGTCTGAAGCTCCGTGTGTGTGTGTGTGTGTGTGTGTATTTGCAGCTTACTGAAATAATGTCCTAAGAACTGTAAAAACCAGAAGGACCTGGAAGGGCCTCTTTAGTTGTGAGAACATGTGAAGTTTAGACTAAACAAGCCTACATTTCTTGAAGGAATAGAGAGAAAATACAAACATTCAAAGAAATCCTCAAGTTTAAGTTAATTCATAGC
This sequence comes from Lepilemur ruficaudatus, assembly GCA_963574885.1. Taxonomy (NCBI): domain Eukaryota; kingdom Metazoa; phylum Chordata; class Mammalia; order Primates; family Lepilemuridae; genus Lepilemur; species Lepilemur ruficaudatus. The sequence continues at coordinate 89,424 of CAUYRT010014261.1, forward strand.
TATGGTGAACCAGTCCCTTTTCTGGAAACAAAGAAATTATTAATAATAGCAACAACTAAGACAATGATAGTAATAACACTTATTGTATGCTTATTGTGTACCCAGTACTGTGTGATGCACTTAATAGACAGTTTCTCAGTTCACACAACAGTTCTACAAGGAAGATACTATTATAACCTTTTTTACTGATGAAATTAAAGTACAGTTAGGATAAATGACTCGCACAAAGTCATTTAAACTAATACATGATGAAGCTGGAATTTCACCCCATTTGGTCTGGTGCCAGAACCCAGAAGAACTGCGGACAAAATAAGACAAATATCAGGGACATTCTCCTCGTTTTTCTACCCTGTGCAAGGAGAGAAGAGGCAGGAGGTTTTTTATTGGAAAATTCCACCCTTCAGTGGTTTACTTTCTTTTTATCTTATCTGTGGAATGTATCTATTCATGCTCATTAGATCTCATTGAGCATGTGCATGGAACATCTGGGCGTGAGACAGCTGTTGAGTTGAGTAATGCTCATTACTTCAGGGTACTATCGTGCCATTCGTGATGGACATCTCTCCTTTCTCCTTGTTTCTTGGAGTGAGGTTCATCTGTACAATCCAAGGAGGGATTCCCACAGAATCCCTGCAGGAAACAGAATTTACTTTACAGGCTTTTGAAAGTGTCGTAAATTGGAGATGGAAAATTGATATTGAGCTCTCCATTCACAGTCGTGATGTGCTTTTCCAATTGCATGAAACCCTAGCTGTTTGTGATTGGACAGAAACGTCCAATTTATAATGGCTATATGAGTCCTAGAAAGAAGACTGGAAGCTTTTTCTCTTTTCTGACTTTATCCTGGCATTTTCAATGCCTTCAACTGTTGGTGGAGATGGACAAGAATATGGAACTAATATAAATAAATTCTGAATTTAGGTTTAAGTGGTCACTTTAGAGCTCTCTTTAGAATTGAAGAGTCAGTATCCCAGAAATTTTTGAGTATGTATTCAAATCAAAGTATGTCCCCTGGATGAATTTCAGTTGTGGAAATTTGAATTAATGCCTCCTTTTGTTGAATGGGGAAAGTGATGAATACTTCCCAGAAGTAGCCTCAAAAGATTGCTGTATTTTGACCCTGAAAATTGCAATGAATTGTTTTGCATTTTAACTTAATAAGAAAGAAAAATACCCTGAAGTTTATATTTCTTCCATATCCACCCACAGCAGGGACTCATAAATGCCTGCTAATGAAATTAAGGAGAACTATGTGTTCAGACACTATTAGCCCCAAGCACTGAAAAATAATTAAATTAAATACTTAATGAGAGAATTTTTTAAAAACTTGGTTCTAAACTGTTTAAGTTATGGGAACATTTTGACCTACTGTATCTATTTCACTTGGGTTGAAACTTTTGCATTACATTTGTTCAGTAAATGTTTGATGGCCATGAAAGTCAAATAGTTCTGAGTATTTTAACAGCAACAACAGCAGAACACTGGTGGTAAACATTCCATTTTTTATTGCCAATGCCCTTAAACTACTATTCCCCCAAATCAGCAATGTGAATTGAGAAAACAATCATTCTCTTTGTCTTATAGACAGAAAACAATGACTGTTTGGGAACTGTTGAACTCAGTGTAAATTTTGGAACAATTAAGGTATGTTTTTATGTAAGTTTTCAAGTTGCACCAAATTTTATTCACCTTTCTATAAATTTCAAAGGAAAATATTTAAGGCTGTTCATATGAAAGCCCTCTGCAACCAGACTCCAACCTTCTATTCCAGTGTGGTCACTATTCTCTAGTCACTGTCCCCTTGTAGTTTGCTTGTAACAAAAGCGAGTGAGGTATTAATAATTACACATCAAGGGCTCACTGTCTATATCTAATGAGCAGAAGTATTTCATTTGGCTTATTCGGTATTTGAAAATTGAGATATTCTATTTTAAAAGCTAAAACTTCATCAACACTAAAAGAATGGACAGATCTAGAATTTTTCTAGAACCTATATAATGGGTTCCTGCGTGGTAATAATTAGCTGGAACTAAGTAACAGCTAATTATGTATAACAGAAGAAGAAGGCCTTCTTCTGTTTGCCACAGGCCCTATTATCTTACCTTGGGGCCTTTTTTGCTCATTTACAGATATATCCTTGGCCATTATAGTCATTTGGATTTGCACACCATGTACCTTTCTACTTTCTTGTCCTTACTTACATTAAATAATAGCCCTTTGACTCTTCCTTCTAGTTTTCTCTATTTTCTAATAGTTGTTTCCCTAGTCTTTTAAAAAGGTTGTGTGTGTGTGTGTGTGTGTGTGTGTGTGTCTTTTGAATAAGGGCTAGGCATACCCTTTGCACAGAATGGATCATATCAACTGTCTTAATTCATTCAGCAAACACTCAGGGAGCACAGGCTGTAGTCAGGCACTCTGCCAAGCACTGGGACTTTAGTGTTAGGTGAAGCAAGTGCAGTTGCCTCGAATGTACCTGTGATATGTCCCCAATGTTATTTGGTCTCACCGCTGTTAGAGCACTCTCATTAGGCTTATATATGTGAGAATAATTTGATGCGTGATTCCTTCAATAACTGAAGTTTTCTTCCAGGCAGAGGACTGGATCGTAGGTTCCTCTCTCATAGGTGTTGGGTATGGCCATTTGACTCGTTTCGGGTAGTGAAATATGAATGGTACTGATGGGAGTCACTTTTAGGAGAAAACATTAAAGAGTGGTGAGTTACTCACCACACTCTTTCCCTCTGCCAAGGTGGCCCCTCCAATAATTTAGATCCTACAAGAGGATGGTTTAGGGCAGACTCCCTGATGACCTGTGATGGATGTGAGCCCTGAGTGAGAAAGAAACCTTGTAAGTTTAAGGTTTTGCAATTTTAGTTTTCCACAGTGTATTCTATCCTATCTTGACTACTACATTTAGTGCTTCTCAACTAGAGACCAAAAGACACGTAAGATTTTTTTTTTTTACAGTAATAGTCTAAAACATACATTTTATAACTTAGGATAATCAGAATTCTCACTTGCTGTGGTTACATCAATTGAAAACAGGTTTACACACTAAGATTTTTAAAAAATTAAATATTATTCACACTGGTGTCTATTGACAAAGTGAGTCCTTGAATCTTTATTTTTCCTTTTGTAAAATAATCCATCTAATACTTAAACTTGAAAAATGCTCTTCTAGATGAAAAGGTTGTCTTTGCCAACCTTTCCTTATATTTTTTATTCTTTTTTTCCTTATATTTTTATTCTTATGTTTTTGAGGCAAATTTTAATAAAATATATACAGAAAATTTCATAAATTGTAAAGGTCAATGAATTTTTATACAATGAGAACAACTGAGTCATTACCATCAAGATTAAGAAACAGAATTATCAGCATCCTCTCCCACCAAAGCTTCATCAATACCCTCCCTGCCCACTTCTGCCCAGACCCAGAATTCTAACACCATGGATTACTTTTGCTCTTTTTATTTAACTTTATATAAATGACATCATACTATTTCTACTCTTTTGTGTTGAAATGCTTTTGCTTAATCCTATCTTTGTAAGATTCATTCGTGTTGTGTTGTATATCTGGAGTTCCTTCATTCTCATTATTATATTGTAATCCATTGTGTGGATATGCCATAACTTATTTATTCTATTGCTTATGGACATTTAGGTCATTTTCAGATTTTTATTGTTCAAAAACATGTTGCTGTAAGCATTTTTGAAAACGTACATTTTGTACATGGCTTTTGGTGGACATATGAATGTTCTTATGAGTATGTACTTTCAGGCTTGGAGTAGAATTGCTGGGTAATAAGGTATGAGAAGTTCAGTTTTAGAAGGTGCTGACAAGCGGTTTTTCAAAGTGGTTGTAGCATATTGTGTTTCTACCAGAAATGTGTAAGATTTCCACTTGTTCTAAATCCTTGTCAATACTTGGTGTTTTCTACTCTTTTATATCCCCCTTCCATCTCTTCCTTTCTTCTTTAGTTTCTTTCTTCCTCTCTCCCTCCATTTTTCTTTCCTTTTTTCCTTCTCTCTTTCCTTCTTTCCTTCCTTCCTTCCTTTCTTCCTTTATCCCTCCATTCCTCCCTCTCTCCCTCTTTTCATATGTTTTGCTCATTTAAAACTATTCTTTGCCCTTTTTTTTTGGATTGTAAGAGTTCTTTATATATTGTGACTAAGAGTCCTTTTTTAGACATATGCATTGCAAAACACTGATGAAAAAAAAATCATACTGGTTACCCTTTACTCAGGTTCCCCAAATATTAATGTATTACTATACATATTTATTTCTTCCTTTACCTTTCATCTGGGTAGACAGAGATTTTTATGAATGTTCACTTTTAAATTTATTATTTTCTAGCTTATTGGTTTTTTAAATAAATTTGGTGAGAATTTTTGGTGTCCTGTTTTAGAAAACTTCACTCCCAAAGTCATGGATATATTCTGCTAAGCTTTCTTCTACTTCAGTTTGAAGGAAGAAGTTTAATGACCTTGGTGTTTAGATTCCAAGACATTTCTCAGGTGGCAGTGTGGATATTAGGTAAACTTGTGGGTAGAATTATGGACATATTTATCATTCTCTTAAGAGTTAAACATTCTCTTTGATTTTATTCTTTGGTTCTATGCTTTTGTTTTGTTTAGTGTGCCTGTGTGTGTGTGTGTATTTGTTCTTGTTGTAGTTAAATATTGTTATTTTAAACTTATTAAAGTTGTAAATTCCAAGATGTAACTTTGGATTTAAAGAGGGGTATCATTTAAAATTTCAAACCTTAGTAAAAGAATTCTTCATATAACCCACCTCAGTTTACTAAATTTAAGGCTGAAGCCATCCATTTGCAAAGTAACATTTTGCCTAGTTTTGTCTTCTTTATGTCTATAGTCCCCTAACAATGCGGAGAGATATGGACAGACAACTGCAGTGTCCAGGTATTCCTAGATCCTGTCAACAATGTACTCCTTATTAGCCTTCCATTCTCAAGTCCCTAAGGATACATGTCTTATTGGTCCAGTAAATTTTCTGATAAATTAAGAAGAATCAGTAAGAAAAAGGAAAACAAGGATTGATTTGACGCACACAAGAATGAACTTTATGGGGAACTAGGTAGAGGTGAATAGGGAAGAGGGGGAGCAAGAACATTACCTTTGGGGCATAATCGTTTATTAATAAAACATATGGAAATTAAACAGGCTAGACTAAACAGTCTTCTCTTTCTAACATATCCCATGAAGAACTGTATTATCTTACACTGGGATAAAGCCTTCCTGCAATATGCCCAAATATTTACTTTCAAAAGCATTATGAACATTTGAACTCTTTTGACATTTTCTGCAAACCTCAGAGCATCCATTTAAACCCAACTGCTCACTTCTGCCTTTTAATTTCTTCATGCTGTAATTTAACACTAGAGCTACTTCTCTGATGTCTTTGGTATGAATAAATTACGTTCTACAAATGTTTCGAACGTTCAATAGGCTCTAACCAGTCATCATTTATCTACGAGTACTCTTTAGAAAAGAACAAAATGATTTTCATTTTTTTGATTTGTACGATTTAAATCTTAAGAATGTGCAGTTATATAAGTGCAAGATTAAGGATTTCTCTCATTGCAAATTTCTAATCCTCCTGCTGGAGGATTATAAACTCCCATGCTGTTATAAAGTTTCTCTGTACACCAGGGTCTTATAACCAACTGTAAGATTGAAGGCTTTTTTTCCCCTTCTTTATATATGTTTGAATCATGGGAGTCCATTAGAAAAATGCAGCTTCATTGGAATTAGGAGAAAATATACCCTTTGTTCAACATTTAAGATTGCACTTCCAATTCACATATAATTGCTTATACAATTTTCAGTCTCCCACAACCCAAATAAAAAAGGTTTTATATTCTGTAGCTGTAAATTTCAAAAGACAACGTCAAAACATTCAATGGAACAGAACTTTCTTATCGCTCCCGGCAGACTCTGAGCTCCAGCATGGCATGGGGAGAAAAGGGCTTAATTATAACAGTTTCCTATTACAGTAACCTATGTGGTGACCACATGTTGCAAAGTTAACAGACATGAAAAATGTGGATCTTGTTTCTCTCTGTTTATTTTTCCAAGATGTCTGGGAAGGGGAGTTGCATGGGGGAACAGAGTCATTGCCTTTAGGGCACCCCTTAGTGAACACTAAATTTACATTAAAATGAACTAAAGTAGGATTTAAACAGTCTCCATCCTGTGTGTGCCTGTATTTAATGGGTTATTCAGTAGACCTCAAGTCTTAGTCTAAATCAAGACACAGTGTGTTTTGGGGTGGAAGGAGGAGGATTTTTCTCCTGAGTCTCGGCTTCAGTGTAGTAGTGAAAATAGGAAGAGAATATTTGACCATGGATATAGCCCTGCCACTTGGGCTTGTTACAGTACCTACAATGCAAGAATGCATGAACGAACAAAAGAAAGAAGAAGAAAGAAAGAAAGAAAGAAAGAAAGGAAGGAAGGAAGGAAGGAAGGAAGGAAGGAAGGAAGGAAGGAAGGAAGGAAGGAAGGAAGAAAGAAAGAAAGAAAGAAAGAAAGAAAGAAAGAAAGAAAGAGAAAAAGAAAATGTTGATATCCTTTCACAATGGTATGTGCGACCCAGGTCAAGGAACTAAC